>CAUYQU010060659.1:0-85019 GCA_963574635.1 Cheracebus regulus
GGGGCTGCTCCGCCTGGGAATCTCCTGGTCTGGGGTAATAAAAATCCGTCTGGAAATGCGGCGTCCACTCACCCTCTGCACTTTCACTGGGAGCTGCAATCCTGAGCTGCTCCTAATCCGCCATCTTGGATCTCTCTCCAGCTTGTGGATTTTATAATTTGACTTAAGATAGATCTAGAATGAAATTTTGAAAATGACTTTCAAGAAGAGATATTTTAAGTCAGATTTTATACAGTTTAAAACAAACATGCCAAAAGTGGTGATTCACACCTGTAATCCCCACACTTAGGATTGCTTGAGCCTAGGAGTTCTAGGCTGAAGTGAGCCATGATCATACCATTGTACTCCAGCCTGGGCAACAGAGCAAGACCTTGTCTGAAAACAACAAAACAAGACAAAACTACGCAAAGCAACCCATATCAGATTAAATGAGTATCTTCTGAAAGTTCAGAGGAGAAAAAAAACACCAAGCATCAAGTCAGTTGCTTTTCATTCACTTAGAAATGAGGTGTTTTCTAACTATATGAAGGTAATGCATGATGAATTCAAAATATTAGTACATACAAAATAATATAAAAGAAAAAGAAAAGGATCTGTTATTCATTTTACAACCGTGATTTATACTTTTGTCTATTTCTTTCCAGTCTTCTATGTAAATTGTATGTATGGAAAATGCCTACATATGTGTGTATCTATATGTATATGTGTGTGTATGTGTCTCTCTCTACATGTATATGTGTGTACGTATGTATATAAATATGCATATGTACACACATATCACACATGCACATATACACATACACAGAACAAATTATTTTGAACATTTTATGAGGTTTCTTGTAAGGAGAAAGTATTGATGCAATCTAATTATCAGATAAATACTTTAATCTTCAAGCAGAATGAAATCTACTTTTTCTGTTTAAGCTCTTTAATTCATCTAAATTACCAAGAGTTTATTAGTTACTCTATTTGTACCCTCATTGGAGAAGGTCGAAAATAGATTATATCTCTTTGATTTACAAAGCTCAATTCTGTATGGGAAGAACAGAAACATGTTCTAAAGAAGTATTATTTTCATCTAAGAAAGAAAATAAACAAAGCATGAAATTTTTCTTGGAATCCAATGGAAAGATCAAATTACTATGCTTGGTGCTGTTGTGATGGTAAAGTACTTTTATGTGATTAAAATTTCAGATTAGTGAATTGGAAAAAACAATATAAAAACCAAAGCTCATCCACTAAGCCAAGTTCTGTCCTTTACTAAACTGAAAAAAAAAAAAAAGAGAGCTCATATTATGTTAGCCTAGCTCAAAGGAGTTTAATGTAATTTTAATAGCCACAGCTGTTAATATTTTATATATAGTATTTTAATTAATTTCCATATTTTCACACTGCATTGGTTTGGTATGGAGTAGCCTTTTGAAAATTGAATGAATGGCTATACTTGCTTTTATTTTACTTAAAGGATATTTCTGATTTGGCTGGTGAAACACTAAGATTCATAGGTCACTTAAAACTAAGAAATGTGGACATTTATGAAATAATTTATTTTACCCATTTTTATATCAGTTGTATTCAGAGACTATATGAAAATTATTTTTCACATATTGTGGAGAAAGGATACTGCTATGACAACAGGGTAACATGGGCTCCTTTCTGACATACAGATAATGAGGCCATATCTGTTGATGTGCCTGGAAAATTCCTTAGGCCAGTATTTTAAAAGCCTTTATTATCTCTGTGATTAAAGTAGGGGGAACCCAGGCCTAAGAGTAATTCTTTCTGCTGTTGACCACTGGTTGGCCATACTAAAGTAAATAGAAATATAACCAGACCATTACGGTCATTAATTAGCTGCCAATATAAGTAATGATTATTTTTGGACAGAGATAGGGTAAAAATCATATTTGGTGGCCACATATGGTTTAATTTTTATATTACCCAAACAGTTTATAAAGTTTATAATTTCCATCCCTGAGAGGGAATATTGTATTTTTTTTAATCCACTGTTTCTAGTACTTTCTTGGGTATAGCAGTTGTTCAGTATATATTTGGTATAAGACTAAAGAATAAAAACATGTAAATTGTACAGTGCCAAACAACCCCTAACATTCTTGGGAAAAAAGCATCATTTTTACATTTGGAGAATAATGGCACTCTTTTAATTGTAAATGCAACTTTTTTAAGTTTAAGAATTTGTTCAAATTACATTACTTTCTGAAAGCAGTTTACATAGTATAGGATAACAGGTGCTGTTCTTTTATGAATACAACACCATCCTCCAAGCCCAGATGTTGGAAATAACACACTGGGAAAGTTAAATAATTGTTAGAGAATGTGTAAACCCGGTACAAAAATGACAAGTTTTTATGAGAACAGGAATTCTATCTCTTCTTGGTGATAAGGTCCCTATATTATTTTGCAGACATTTAGGCAGCAGGAAAATCCATCAGGCAGGAAGGTGGGAACTCCTTTCTGAGAACAGGGATATGCAGCCACAGTAAGTGTGCTCTTGACAAGAACCAAGGCTGTTCATTTTTCTGTAGGCCTTGCCTATTATCTTCAGTCTTTAGATCATGGAAAGGGGTATATGAACCCCTTATTCAATGAGAAATAATGCCTTTCTGTATAATTTTCTATAACTTTCTCATTTCTAGCAAAACTGATTGTAACAGATTATTTCTACCATATGTTCCTTCTTCCAACCTGAGACATGGGAAAGAAAGAGTCACTCTAATTTCCCTAGTTTGATTAACTCTGGCCATTGCTGTTATTTATGTGCAATGCAGCTTTCTTCCACGGCCTGCTCACTAGAGGATCAGTGACATGGAAAGCCAAGTGGGCTGAGCCATAAATGGCAGCTTCAGATCCTGCACCAAGCTAGCAAAAGAGGAAGCATACCAAGAGCAGGCATGATTTAGTGAATCAGAGTGGATGACTTAAGTGCTGCAAAATGCAGATATCCTCTGTGGATAACTTAGCTACTATCAAGGCAAAACCCCTAAGTCACTGGGGTTAATAAATATGATTGGAGAGGCACACTCTTTTGCAATTTTTGCAGGACTTACAGCTGAACATTTTGTTGTTGTTGTTTTTAAATCAGTCTCTCTGTTTCCAGACTTCCCCTTTGAATCTTTTCTGGTCCCAACCTCAACATAAAAAAGCAGCAGGTATTTAGCTAACATATGAATTGCACTACAATTAGGATGAGGTTAACGATTGTTTTCTTGGGGCACGAATATTGTTTAAATTTGTGTTAAGCACTTTGGCTCAGTCAAGGGTACCCTCTGATGTATTTTCATAGCAAACTGCCAGTCTTATTTATTTATTTATTTATTTATTTTTGCAAACCATCATTACACATTGAAATCAAAGAGAAAACTCATTATTCTTGTCAAAGTCGGCTTGAGTACAGCAGGGTACTGCAGATTGTATCAGCGGTTATTCATGGGTAAGCCTTCATTTAACAGCTAAGAAGCCATTGAGATTTGAATTGAAGTCATAGAGTTCCAGTTTAAGAACTAGAAATTACAGTGCGAAAGGCACAAGGCTCTCTCCAAAGCACATAATTAGAGGTTTATAGTAATCACTGTTTGATGTGAACAGCACTTTCTAGCTATCTATTACCAGCACTGATTTCTGTGTATACCATTCATGAATCACCATACTTAAACATTTCTACTTGAACAACCATTAGACAATTTCTCTGCTTAGGTCTTGATTTGAAGTTGCCCTCTGACTGTAAACGTTCCTCCCATGCCTCTGTCTAGTAGCCTATTACAAACATTGAAGTAATTTTAAGTACATTTATAATATTTTGTTTCATATACATATCCATAAACCACTATTCATCAATGGAAATGCCAAAATATCTTACCAATAATTTACTAGTTATTTGATCAGATGACCAGATGGGGTCAATTTTGCTTAAAATTATAATATTACGTTTTATTAAAATGCTTGTATTTATTTATTCTGAAGAAGTTCGTAGGAAAAAAGCCATTTATTATTTCTCCACAATTAATTTTTTTTAATATTTGTACATTTTCTTCCAGTTTTTGTTAACATACATATATATTTTATATAGTTGCAGTTAGAATATAAACATAATTTTTCATGTTCTCTGTTTAATGTGAGGTCATGAACTCTTTTGCTCAAGATTATCTAAGTAACTAAATTTATTTTCTGGGAATTATGGAATCATAAGCAAAGATTCAGAGCAGAGCTTTTCAGAATTACCTGAGATGGGCCCCAGGCTTGTAGGACTTGAATGTATTAACCTATCTAAAGAAAAGAAACTCACAGGGGCAAATATTAGCAGTAATCATCTGAATACTGCTTAGAGAACTTGACAACTTCATCCCCACTGTAGAGATGGAGGCAGGTCATTAAATTGAGATAAGGGTGTCAAACCTTCCCAAGCCAATATTCCTATAAATTTTATAATGTCATGCATTCTTGTTGTTCAGAATCCGTGTTCCCCAAGCATTCTTTTGATTAGAATTTAGTTCCCATTGTAAATCTGATTAGACTGGAGGGAGAGAAAGTAGACCAGTTATATATGCAGTTGGCCTGGCCTCCTGTTTTTTGCATGTTTTGCATCTGTGGATTCAATCAACTATGGATTGAAAATAATTGGGAAAAAAATTGAGTCTGCACTGAAAATATACAGACTTTTTATCTTGTCATTGTTTTTTAAACAAGGCAGTATAACTATTAATGTAGCATTTATGTTATATTAGGTATAAGCAATCTAGAGATGATTTAAAGTATATGGGAGGATGTGCAGAGGTTATATGCAAATGCTAAGCCATTTTATATCAGAGACTCAAGCATCCATAGATTTTGGTGTCTCCAGGAGGTCCTGGAACCAATCCCCACAAATACTGAAAGGATGAGTACATATGCATATTCACATCCCTGTAACAGGTAAACTTCTTATCATAAATGAATAAATAACATTTGATTATAATTGGCATCCATATTGGCAGAGCTACATAGGAAGTATTTCATGTTCTGTCATAGGTACTTTCTCAGAGGAAGTTAATAACTTGGCATCTTATTTTATACACTGGTGTTATGGACTTAGTGAATATCAGTCAAACTTGGGACATGAAACCACCCTCTGTAAATCTACCAAATCTCCTCTTTGGGCTTGCCTAGCTAAGGGGCAGTTCCTGGACTATGGCATGAGTTGCACCGTAAGGAGATAGGCAGTTAAGTGATCACACTCAGCCCTAGTGACCCTTACTGTGGAAAGCTGAGTGGAAATCTGTGGAACTTCTGCAAAGTAATATTTCAGTTGCTGCAGAATGTTATTTGATTGATATTTACAACCTTCCAACATTGTGTATGATCATGTTTAAAATACATATGTGTCTATACATTGCTATGAATGTGTATGTGTGTTTATATATGTGCATTTATTAATACTTGTGTTTAATATATAAATACATGCTTTTGGTGAATATGTTCAGGCAATTCAAAAAACTACCTAAGTGAAGAGTTTCCCTTTACCACACAATTCCCTCATTAATTTACTCTGTTCTTCATAGATAACCACTAAAATAATTTGGCGATGAAAAATTTCCAGGTCTTTTTCTAGGCATCAATAACTTTATAAATATGTTCACACATATAAAATAATTTTGCAGCTATTTTCCATAATCAAGACTATAGTTTACCAATTAATATGTGTCAAAAACTTACAGAGAGCTTTTTCTGTGCCATTCTTTGTAGTAACATCGTATATACTTTAGCTTGAACAAACTAATATTTAGTTATTTCTCTATTGAAGACCATTTAAATTTTTACTGTTTTAAACTAGTTTACAGGTAATGCCTTCATACATGAAATCTTTGTGTATATTGGTCAGAGTATCTCTAGGATTGATTGTGAGAACTGGGATTATTGGATTAATTGTATTTTTAATTTTGAAAGATAATGACAGGTTAGTTTACTAACTGCTGTTTCAATTTACATTCCTATCTACAGTAAATGAGGTGCCTTTTCCTCCTTATTCTTCCCAATACCAGATAATATTAAACTTTTAAGTTTTTGTCGTAAGATTTCTGTTTGAATATATTGGTTTAATTCCTGAAGTTCCCAGCTCACAGATTAATCAAGTAAGCAGAAAATAAATAGTAATAAGCAGAGAACAGAATATTAATATGTTTTTTTGCTTTGTTTTCAAATACAGTTAATTTTATTTCTTTATAAACCTCACAGATGATAGTGGTTTTAAAAAAGATACAGAAAAACTTTAAAAACCACTCATAATCACACCATCGCAAAATCTCCACTGTTAATATTTTGGTTCTTTTTTAAAATTATTTTATGAGAATCATATATTTTACATTTTACATTGTACCTTATAATCAATGTTATATTCTATTTTTATTACTTATATTGTACCTTTTTAATTGAGTTTGAATTTAGTAATAGGCTAGGAATTTGGCAAGTAAATTTGTAACTGTGAAATCTGATTCTTTTGTATAGGGACAGGTGGAGCAGAATGATGTATAGACAAAATTGATATTAATTTAAACAATTGATTTAAGCAGTAGTTTAAAAATTGTTTATTCAAAAAGGTATCTCAGGAATCCATCTAGTGAATTCCTTTATTTTGCATAAGAGCCACACTGAAGCATAATGAATCTATCCTTTGGCTAAGCTTGCCAGCTGGTTGGCTCAAGAGCTAGAACATATGATCTTCTCACCAGGGAAAGGGCTGCCTTACTACAGCACACTATTTTCTACTCTTCATTTCCTTGTAATTTAAACTTTTGAAGTAATTTAACTCTTGACATCAACTTACTTTAAATCTCACCTTCACTCCATGTTTCTTCTCACCCTGTAAACTAATCTTATGGAAGTACAAGAGCCAATAAATATGGGATTAAAAAAAAATTAATGGAAACTAATAAGTAATGAAAAACTACCTCAGTACATGTTAAAAGTCATTTCCGCTTTTATAAATAAGAGCTCTTTTAAACAGTTTTTTTAACCTTTGCATATAATTTTACATGAAAGATAAATTTATTACTTATTTTTGAATATTCTTAAATAAATACTATCTTGTCTGCTTATCAACTTTGTTTTACCTTTTGCATATGTCATGAAAAAACGCCTTTAAATGTAAGAATATAATGTGATGCAGTTTCTACATTAAAATTATAAAAGTCATATGTGCACAAACAATTTATATTTTAGTTGCGATCTCATTCCTTTAAAAAGTAAAATAACGTAGTAGGGTACTTTGGATTCTTAAATAGTGAAGCATGAACCACTGATCTGGATAAGTTCTCAAATATGACTACTGTTCCCCAATTTTAACAGCCTGAACGTAACAATGTTTACATAAAATATTTAGTTAATTTACCAGAAACTTCAGATAGAATTATAGTAGAAGGGGTAGAAGGTATGAAAGAATGTAACTATTCAAAAAAGAACATGTCAATATTTGTAATTCCTGGAAAAAGATAGAGGGATGACCCATTAATATATTCAGATTTTTGCTTTCTCTTAAGATTGTATTTATAAAATTTATTTACCTCAGCCTTGGGAAAATTCTCATTTTCCATTGATATATAGAGTTTGGCAAGTTCTCAGTTGTCTTCAATTATCAATGAACCAGGTTTAAATATTAATTTAATCTGTTCTTCGTAACCACTGATTTTATAACTCAATTATAATAAGCACATGGGAACATTAATATTTAAATTTCACTATGCTCATATGTATGAGTTTAATTGGTTTAAACTAATTTGAATTCTTTGATGACTCTTTTGCTAGGTGAATATGTCCTTTGATTCATATCCATAGTAAAAATCATTAAGGAGATCTGAGATTCAAATCACTTACTGGAAATGTGTCTATTTCAGGACACATGTTTAGTCTAAAATATAAATTTCTATTTGCATTTGTCTCAGTAATAAAATTTAATTATTTTTTCAAACCATTTTTACTCCACAAATTTTCAAAATATAAAAATAATTGTTTCCATCCCACTTGAATTAAGTTCTTTACTTTCTGATTATTTGTCATCTCTTTTACAAAGATTTTCTAAAATACAAGTTCATATGGATTAGCAAAGCATATAGATAAAATGGTACTTGATTTTCAGCCCTGTTTTCTTCATCCTATGGTGTCTGCTTGCATAATTTTCCAATGGCTGATATCTGATACATCCATTTGCCTGATGTGTCTCCTTAACTTTGAATCCAGAGCTCAATTTAACCTCTAGTCTTTCTTGAATTATATTTGAGTTAAAGGTAGGACTATATTTCTTTTCTTTCTGTCCCATATTTTGTTGCTTGTTCTTTCTATGAGAACTCTAAAATTGTCTCTCAGAGGGACAATAAGGAACTGTGGGAGAAACTTACTATTCCTGATAGTAACTCTTAAATCTGTTCTTTTTTTTTTTTTGTACTGTGAGTTACAACTTTTCAGCTGGTGCTGAAATCCATTTGATGGTCCAACATTTGTTTTAGTAAAATAATATAATGAAAGATAAAATATTAAAGTGATTCAGAGGCAGTGGAGTTAAACATTTTTTTTTCTTTTGAATGTTTCAGTGTGTGTGTGTGTGTGTGTGTGTGTGTGTGTGTGTGTGTGTTTAAGTGTGCCGTGGGACACTTAAAAATTGTGATCTTTATGACTGTGATCAGAAAACTCTAGTCTAATGAAAAAGTTATAGTAAGAATCTTACTCTGTCTGTATCATCAAGCACATTCATAAAAAACTTAAATGAACTTTCTTAGACTACTTTACTCAAAGCAAGCAGTAACACACTGTAAATAATAATCAAGAGGCACAATTAATCCATCCTTACTGTCAGATAGACTGTCATGAATGATTGTCTAAACCACCTGGCAGCAGTTTTGCCCCTGAGAATGAATGCAGATACAGTGCACCAAGGTCTGGAAACTACATGGAAGAGGTGGAGAGAGTGAGTTGTGGAAGCCACTGAATTTCCTTGTCTCAGGAATCCTTCAGGAATCCTCTTTGTGTCAGAATTATAATACCCTGAG
Source organism: Cheracebus regulus (assembly GCA_963574635.1). Classification (NCBI taxonomy): domain Eukaryota; kingdom Metazoa; phylum Chordata; class Mammalia; order Primates; family Pitheciidae; genus Cheracebus; species Cheracebus regulus. Next base: position 9,033 of record CAUYQU010060659.1, read on the forward strand.
TAGGGACAATTCAGTCTTTCCAAGGGCTTTTCTTTTACTCCCTTCTGAGCTGAGTAAAAAGAGCATATGGGAAAACATACATACATATATATTGCATATATATGCATATTTGAATATATCCCCACTCTTGGAATAGTTTGTCATTGTTCATTTGCTAAGTCCTGTATCTCCTAACATTTCCTCTCAATAGTGGATATTCATATCCTCAAAAATTCTATTGCTTTTAGGAAGCCTTATTGAACTAATTGGAAAACAGAGTAACATCCCTCTCTCTTTTATCTTAAGAACATGTCACTTTGGCCGGGTGCTATGGCTCATGCCTGTAATCTCAGGACTTTGAAAGGCCAAGGTGGGCGTATCACTTGATTCCATGAGTTCGAGACCAGCCTGGCCAACATCACGAAACCCCATCTCTACTAAAAATACAAAAATTAGCCAGGTGTGGTGGCATAAACCTGTAATTCCAGTTATTTGGGAGGCTGAGGCATAAGAATTGCTTAAACAGGAGGCAGAGGTTTCAGTGAGCCAGATTCTGCCACTGTACTCTAGCTTGTGTGACAGAGCAAGACTCTGTCTCAGAAAAAAAAAGAACATGTCACTTTGTTCATTGCATGTAAGTCTTCGCTTTCCGTGATATGTGCTTTTTAGTGTCCACCTTTCCTTTTGTTATTAATAGACACTCATCTTATTCTACCTTACATTAGCTACTTCAGAGAATAGGGACCATCTGTTTATTCACTTCTTAGGAATTTGAATAGTGTTGTATACAAAATGATGCTTAAAAAATGCATGTAATGATCATTCTATTTGAAATAGAAAAGAGTCCCCATTCTCTCTCAATATTACAAATTTTATTTCCTCAAAATGCCATTCTTTATATTTTTCTAAATAAGATTTTACGATGCCCATATGTTTCTAAATGAGAGTTTTCTTCTAGACACTTGTACAAATGTGAACAGTAAAAATGAATGCTTTGTCCTTTTGCCTTTTACCTGCTTCCCTAGGAAACCTCTATTTAGCTCCTCATTGGAAGGCCAAAATAGCAATGCCTTTGAGTGTTTCTCCCCTAGGAGCTTTTTCCTTTTCTTTCTGTGAAAGGCTAGAGAGACAAATATCCTCATAATGACTCGGCCACCTGAGCAGTCTCTGTCAGTGCTTCCATGCCCTTCTTCACAAAGGCAGATCCCATCACAGTGCCCAGATCCAAGGGGGCCCTTCTGCTGGGATTTGGAATACTCCTGGGCACAATGTCGGGCCTGCAGACTTACATCCTTAGATAGATATGTGTTTTCACTTGGGGCTTTGGTATTCTGTGTAGCAGCTAAAATGCATCTCCCTACACACACCCTACCCACCCTCCACTTCCTCTTTTTTCCCTACTTCTGTACCATACCTCCCATCTCCAGGTCTCTCTTCCCTAAATCCCTGAGGTTCTATGCCCATGCCCTAGCATGCTATTGGACCTTTTCTAATACTGTTTCTCTCATCAGACTCTTCCTGTCCTGCCTTATAATCTAGAGCTGAAAAACAAATCTGGGATAATGTGGTTATGGACCCATGTGGTGTTCTGTTTGGGCATCATAGTTGCATTTTTTACAAAGGTCTTTCTGAAAATAGAATATTGGTGGAATTTTTGGTAATCTGACAGTATGTATGGAAGTTTTGATCAGGAATGTGATCACTTTCTTTTATTTTTCATAGATTCCACTAATTTTTTCTGTGATCCTCAAATGATCCTGTGTAGATGAATACCTGCCTATCCCATACTTAGGGCTTAGAGCCCTGTGTATTTATAAACAAATAGATTTTTCTCTTTAACATTTGGAGTAAGATAAAGAAAGCCTTATTAATTTAAATAAATAAATAGTTTGGTCTAAAAATAAGGGAGCAATTGATTTTGCTTGATTCTTTTACTGAAATACAATAATGAACATTTATGCAGTGCTTATTATAAACCATGAACATTACTAGTATTATTTTATTCAACACTCAAAGCAAACTTATCAAGTCAGTAATATTATTATGCCCATATTATGAATAAGGGAAACAAAACTGTATAAATTAGTCAGTAGGTTTATACAGCTAGGAGTAATGAAATTAGGTTTTGATACAGGTAATCTGTCAAACCATTGTGCTCAGAGTAATCAAGCCGGTTAAAATAGGAACATAAAATCTTTCCTTGGTTTGCAGATGAACATTAGCTTTGAAAATGAGCACTAACCAAGAGGAATCTGACTTTCTTCTAGAGACTGCTATAGAATGCTAGTTTCTTCATGTTTAATGCATGTATACATGCATTGGCTGAACTGTTAGAGTTCTCTGCTCTCAAACGCTATTTGCTGGCTGTGCATTTTGGTTTTCATTCTCAAGTTCAAATGGAACCATTTGGTTAGTCTGCTTTATTTCTAAAGTTACTTAATTCCACAGATTTCTTAATTTCTCTGGGAAATACGAGAAAGTGGGTATAGAAAGAATAATCATAATTGTCTGCCTCCAAGGACTCTCACCATCAAGCAGATGAAAGAGAGAAAGGTAATTAAAACACATTGGTGCTTTTTAAAGACCTGTGTATTCTCCTCTCTTTGCAATAGGTACCATTTCTGTCAACACATTGCGTACTCCCTACACTGCTCCTGGTGAGAGTGAGATTCTGGACCTGGATGATGAGCTGTACCTCGGGGGGCTGCCCGAAAATAAAGCTGGCCTTGTCTTCCCTACCGAGGTGTGGACTGCTCTGCTCAACTATGGCTACGTGGGCTGCATCAGGGATTTGTTCATCGACGGCCAAAGCAAAGATATACGGCAAATGGCTGAAGTTCAGAGTACTGCTGGAGTGAAGCCCTCCTGCTCAAGGGAAACAGCAAAACCGTGCCTTAGCAACCCTTGCAAAAACAATGGCATGTGCAGGGATGGGTGGAACAGATATGTCTGTGATTGTTCCGGAACAGGCTATCTTGGCAGGTCCTGTGAGAGAGGTAGGATTCTAAAACCCTGACAGCCAACTCCCTGAGATGAAAAGTATATTAACTGTTGATCTCAAACCTGAACTGACCATTGAAACATAATGTATACTCTACTGAAATAAATTCTATTTGTAAGCTGAGCAGCCATACCGCACATGGATTACTAATGAGCCCTTAATGTTTTTCAAAGAGCTTGGCTCTGAAAGGACACGGCTCTTAAGTATAATGCAGGAATAGAAATTTGAATCTTTAGTATCCTCTAGAGTATGAGCCTAAGATGTATTACAAATAATAACTGCTGTCTCTTTTGCCCAGTTTTTAACTTCAGAACACTAGACAGGGAAAGCGGCATGAATTAGACATACCTATGGCTTCTAGTGCTGATATGCATGCTAAGAAATAGCATTTGAGGCAAGCTAAGCTGTGAGTTGCAAGGTCCCTGACACAACTGGGTGAGACATAAGTTAGCCTGCTTGTTTCACTATGGTCAACTTACAAAAGTGGCAATACACTCTCTGAAAAGTAAGCTGACTTTCAATCATCTAAGGTGCACCAGCATTTCTGGAAGTGTACCCTAATAGAAAAAGTACTTACCTTTGGCTGGGACCTAACCAATTGCAGAGAATTCATTTACCAATTTGTTCTTAAGGCTTAGCTGTGCCTATAGAAGTTCTGAGCAGCTGCCACCTCTCTTTTTCTAATAGGAGGCAAACCTATATTTAGTTTTTCTTTTCCTCTCCCACTAAAAAAAAAAAGAATGAGGATTCAAAGAAAACTGAAGGATAATAGCTGTCCTAGTTGATCTGCAGAACAGGCTAAAGGAATAAATAGCAGAATAAATAGTTCTAGGCTTATTCTTCCATCAACCCAGTGTTTCAGATAAATGCTTTAGTCACTACACCCACTGCCACTTATTTTCAACAATGGAACTAAAAATCAATATGAAAAAATGTTGATGAGTTGTTCCATTGTTCTTACCTGCTACAAATAACATTGCTTTATTATATATTTAGCCTAAAAGTACCTGGCATCTATTTTTAGGCTATGAATATTTATTGTTTTCCTTTTTTTAATTCCTGAAATAATTTAATTCATTTTGCCTAAGACTTCCTAGGAAAAAAGGGGTTATTTTGTGAAACCCAAAATTGAAATGTGATTTTGGTTATTTATCTTAAAAAGGAGGCACATCAACTTATTACTTCTATGATTAATATAAAAAATATAAATATTTAGTAGTAATATATTAATCATGTATTAAACTGCTTACCAAATACTGTTATTATTATGTGTCATGTAATTAGATGGGTCAATAGGTGGCTATTTTATCACATAGATATAGATATATTCATTCATTCTCCTTATGATAGTACTTAACTGCAATTTCTGTGAATTGTCAATACGACTTAGCTATTTCTGTATCATTTAGTTAGCATGGCATGTATTCTTTATACATTGCCTCTTTGCATTTTGCTTCCCAATTTTAGTTTGTTTGTTTAGTTTTGTTTTTGGAAATTGCCAAAATGATGAAAAATGTAGCAAAGCTTACAAGGTACAGTACGGTTAGGCATGTATGAGATTAGCGGACTTTCATGATTTAAGGTTTTGTTTTAATTTTATCACTCAGAGAGCTGCCAGTTACTCTGATGCCTCTTAGTTAAGTAAGCTGGAAAAGGGTAGAACTCAATTGTCACATGAATTACGGAAGCTTTCAGTTACATATGCGTGGTGTACCACCCTGTGGCAATATTCTGCTACTACATGTGGCAAAAATTAAAACAGAAATTGTAGACCTTTCAGAGCCAGCAAGAGAGAGAGGAAATATTTATGTATTGCAATGATTAGAAAAAAGGGCAGCAAGCATATGTGGATTTGTAAATGAGAATTTAATAGCAAACTTTATCATCAGGATTCAGCATACATTTTTATCTGATAGGAGCCTGGGGAAGTTTCTGTTGATTGCTTTGTCTCCAGGTTGGCTGTATTTTGAGGAAAAATGGTCATTTTTGGGTGGTTCTTGTTACTGGACTACTCAGATGTATTGTGAGAGGCCTTTGCTTTTCAGAATTAATTTTCTTGCTCATGTTAGGGTGCCTCCTGAGAGCAAGGGAAATGTGTAAGGGTTGTCATGCTCAATACCACAAAATTTGGCTTCTTTCCAGCTCCGTTCAGTTAATTCAAGATCATGCCTGACCCTCTGAGTTTTCAGTTTAAAAGAAGGGGCTTTGACTGAATTTCTTCTCCAGACACATATTAGTCACATAAGGCTGTTGTTGCTCAAGTAAGAGTTGACAAGTCCTAAATTTTTTCTTTAAAGGATACTTTTAAATTTTTTTTCTTATTATTGAGAAACTTGATAATTTATAATTTATGAAGATAATTATTCAAAGTAATTAAAAAGCATGTTCAAGTCCTTGGACTTAGAAAGTTCAGCATGGAAAAATTATGTTACAGTCATATTATAGGAGATGTTTACCCTGCTTAAGGAAGCAAAGAAGTTTATAAGAAAGAACAAAATACTTGCTAACTTAGGCAAATAAGAAGATGGTATTTTATTTTACATGTATTGATTCTATAAGAAGGAGTAATATGGAAATAATGTTCAATGAATAGAAGTTAAATTTAGCACCTTCCCATCTGCTTCCTTTTTAATAAAACTGAGGATTTGTGGAGACTTGATTATATAAAAATCATTCTCAGTTATATGTAAGAATAAGAACATTGATATAATCAGAGGTCTACTTTATACTGTTTGTTAAAATTCTAACAGATGGAGGGACAGATGTCAGAGCAATATAATTTGGCTGCCTGTCTGATTTTCATCGTTGATCACAATATGTGACTGCCTTTCGGCAGAACTGAGCACAGGTGTACACTTTAGACTGCAACAAAGAATAATGCAGAAGAGCAAATTTATCAAACTTAATGACAAGGGAGAAGGAGATATAGAAGACGAAGTTGAAACTGTTTGTCTCCCCCAGTGGGAAGTATTATACTGGAATTAGCCTTTTAAAGAATTATTGTATGTTTTAAATGACGAAATAATTTTACTAATGTTCAAGGATGCTGCCAAATAGCATAACCTTCAAATGTCAGAATGTTGTTTATCATTTATTTGGCAACTGTAGACTACAACCCTGAGCATTTTCCATTTCTTGTCTAATTAAACATTAGCTCTAATTATGAGGAATCATTTAGGCTTTCATTTGTCATTTATCAACAAGTTATTTTCATATTGAGAATTATTTAAAATGACACTCGGGGACACTCAAGTTTTATTGCTTTACTGTGTTATTTCAGTCCTGCAGCTTTTTGGAGAAAGTTAAAGGCTAATTATTCTGATTACTTTTTCTTCTCTGGATTGTATTTCACACTATATTTATGATCCATTGTCAGTCATCTATATTCCTAAAAGGAGGCACCCCCATTTAGTTTTCAATCAAATTAAGCTACTTTCCGTTGAAGAATATGATTTCCAAAATATGATTATTGAATAATACAGCCTAGCTGTACAGATCAAATAAAGAGGAGAAAGTGAACACTGTTTTCATCCTCTTATCTGTATGATACTGAAGTAACTGAACACATGATAATGGCTTTTACATTTTTATTCAGATATTTGTTGCTTTATAGATATGAGTCATGGTTGGCTAGTTTAGGAAAAGCAAAAGTAAAGATCAAATTTTCTTTAAAATTATAAAACAAGCATTTTTCTCTCTAGAATTCACTGTAACTTTATACTCAGGTTTTAATTATATCTTGAGCAACAGCAGTTTGATTCCTTGCACTGGCCTTTGACTGCTGGGATTGTACTCCCATTTGGGAAACTTCTTACCTAATTGGAAAAAATAGGATATGATAAGGAACTACTATATTTTTGAAGACCATATTTTATTTTATCACTGCCTAGGGCATTGCCCAATCATGAGGCCTCTGTTTTGATAAATAGGCACTTCCCTAACCGATCTTCTACAGCCCAATTTTGGCCTTCAAAGTGGACTTTATTAAATATTTTGTTCATGCACATTACTGAAATTAGATTTCACTTGCAATAGCAGAATACATACTTAATTTCTTTGGCAAGCATTTACGTAAGCTTGGTATTCAAATTGAAATTAGCTCACAATATATGTGTGTGTGTGTGTGTGTGTGTGTATGTATGTGGAATTATTGATTCAATTAATATTTATGGAGGCTCTGATGTGGGCCTGGCATTCTAGGGATACTCGCTGCTGATAGAGTAATACATATGAGAGATTGATCTCTGCCCTCAAGGTACTGGCGTTCTAAAGGGCAAATACAGATAATATCATACAAACAATAAATGGTCATTAAAAAAATGAAATGGTGAATATATATTGAATAACTGGAACGGGTAGCAGGCCTCTCTGGAGTAACGTTTGAGCAGAGGCCTAAATGCTGAAAGAACCAGCTATTTAAAGATCTGGGTTGAAACATTTTTAAACAGAGGGATCTAACAGTGCAGACACTTCAATGAGAACATGAAATTGGTGTATCTGGAGCTCCCTGAACAAGAAGTGGGAGATACTTAAAGCTGAGGCCAGAGAGATGGGTTGGGGCCAGGGTCACACTGATCTTTATAGATTAAAAAAAGTGGAAACACGGTTAAGGGAGCTACTACAGTGGTCTAGGTGAGAGATGAGAGCAGAGTCTGAGGCACATTAGTGGCAGAGGTGAGCAGCCGTCAATTCAGAATGTGGATTGGCATTAGAGCCTGTAGGACTTCCAGACTTGCAGATCTACTGGACATGGCAGAGAGAGTAAGAGAAATCAGAAAGGTTTAGGTCTGAGCAATGGGATTATCACATTTACTGAGATAGAGAAGATTGAAGAAAGAGCATGTTTTGAGTTTGTTCATTTTCGGAGGGAGTGAATTAGGAGTTTAGTGAGGTGCCTATCATATTCCAGTTGAAAATTTTCAATAGGTAGTGGATGTTAGCACTCAGGAGAGAAGTCAGAACCCTTAATAAATATTAGAGAAGTGAGCATGAGTTGACTGAGATCTCTTAAGCCAAGAGGTAGATGGAAAAGAGAAGGGAGCTAACCTAAGCAGGGAGACCTGTAACCCTCGGTGCTTAGAGAGGTTCTGGGTGCTCACTTAATCCCATGATGTCAACAAATAAGGATTAAAGTCTTACAGAAACAATACTTGACTTTCTGAAAGATAAATTTGCAAAACTGCAGCTCTGAATATACTCCTAATGTTGAGCACTGTTGCATTAGTAAAGTTAATTGCTATGCTGTGTAAGTATGCAAAAGGCTGAGAATCTCCTGGTTCGTTTTAATTCCAGGTAGTTTTTCTTTATTAAGTGATATCCTGAGTGATTGGAACCAATGAGAAAGCAAATAGATTCATGCTTGTTTTGCAATGTTCCACTACCATAATAGTGTTTAACACTAAGGAGTGCTATTTCTTAAAGCCGTCAGGTTGTCATCAACCGTGTTTCTATTCACTTCTTTGTGTGTTTAAGACAGTACTAAGCAACTTCCCTATTGATGTCATCTACCTTAGTTTATTAACAACCACCCTCACAAGTTTTCCAGTCCCACCCCATGCTTATTTAGTGTAGCAAAGGTACAACATTATTGCTCTGGGTGACAACTTAACGTATTCAGGACACCAGGGTTGTGCTTATACATAATATTTAAAGTTACTCTCCTTCTATAAATTAACCTTAAAAGGAAGTAACAGTTTAAGCCTTCTTGAAAATTACCTTGTTAAACATAATGTCTCTAAAGAATCATTATCTGTTGTTTGGTAATATCAGTTTTTCTTTTTTTTCTTTTGAACATCAGCTTTGATAAAGTATTGGCCTAATTCCTATAGTTAAGTCATATTTCTTTTTTTTCTTTTAAAAATAATTCTATCAGGGCAGAGATAATGAAAAAAATGATGGTAGTCACTTCTCCTAGAACTGCATGCTTTTAGGACAGGTCAAAGCCCTTAGAAGTCTTCTGACAGTACCCTCTTGTTGTGCAGATGAAGAATTCAGAACCAAGGCAAGGTTGACTAATTTCACAGAACTAGTCAGTGGGCTCACCATACATAAACATGCATTGAAAAGTTGCTGGAGGCTGCACACAGTGGCTCGTGCCTGTAATCCCAGCACTTTGGGAACCTGGAGTGAGAGAGTCACTTGAGCCCAGGCATTTGAGACCAGCTTGGGCAACAAAGAAGACTCATCTCTAGAAAAAAGTCTTAGTAATAAACTAGCCTGGCATGGTGGCATGTGCCTGTGGTTTCAGCTATTCAGGAGGCTGAGGTGGAAAGATTGCTTGAGCCCAGAAGGTCATGGCTGCAGTAAGCTGAGATCCTGCCACTGCACTCCAGCCTAGGGGATGGAGCTAGACCTTGTCTCAAACAAACCACAACCACCACCAAAAAAAAAAAAAAAGAAAGAAAGAAAAAAAAAAAGAAAACCAACCAAACAAAAAAATAGCCCCACAAAAGTTGCTGGTGTTTCAAACTAAGCTCACACTGTGGCTTTACAAAAGAACGTGATCTTTGCTCTTGAGAAGGGGGACACATAATCAAACATTCAAATCCAACATGATTAATGCCATAGGTAGTCAGTGCTGTAGGAACAGCAAAAAAAAAAAAAAAAAAACTGCTGATATCTCTGTTTCTGGGCTTTAGCAGATCTCTCACAAGAGAAGTCCTCTATTGTGACTTCTCTTTATGGCTTACGATTTTGTTTATTTCTGAGGAAGATGAATTGATATTATAGTATTGTGTTCTAGAAGTCTTTGATAACAAATGATCCTTTTCCTTTTTAAAGTATTAATGCACTAAACCATCCAAGAACTTATTATATTCATTTTCCATCTCTAGAGGCAACGGTTTTGAGCTATGATGGGAGCATGTTTATGAAAATTCAGCTTCCTGTAGTCATGCACACAGAGGCTGAGGATGTGTCCTTACGATTCCGATCCCAGCGTGCATATGGCATTCTGATGGCAACCACTTCTAGAGATTCTGCTGACACCCTCCGCCTGGAGCTAGATGCAGGGCGTGTGAAACTGACGGTCAATCTAGGTAACAACCTGCCTTCCCCCATTGAACTAACACTTTTTACTTTTTGTTCAATTTTGCCTGCAAACATTGATCAAGTAGCCTGTTTGCCATGGAAAGTTAAACACCTAATGGTCTTATTTCCATCATTTGAAGTAATTTAGGTTTGGGGGGGGCATCTTTTTATTGTTTTTTGTTTTGCTTTGTTTAACATAACTTACTGTTTTGTGATTCCTACCACTGAGGGTTCTTAAGAGAGAAGCCATGTCTGTCAGTGAGGTTAATTGAAAATACAAATTTTTAAGCCTGATGTTGCCTCCAGCTGAATTTTCAGTTGCTATATTCACTGACATTTGGATCAGTTATAGGTGACATCCTTTCAGATAAATAAAAATGTGTTTGCTTAGAAAAGATTTGCACAAAATATCAAATTTCTACTTTGCTATCTAGATGAACAGTTACCTAGATTAACAGTTGTTCTTACTCTACTCCATGTGCTTCTCCTTTGAATAGTCACCTTTGTGGTACCCCATCTTTTCTGTTTTGGAGTACTGTGTGGTGGTATTTTGCTATCAAACAGCGATCCACAACCCTTCAATGCCCAAAGTCTGCGGCCCTTAGCAAACAGCCATGAGAACACTAGAGACACAGGCTCTTCTACAGAAAGATAATGCTTTCCTGCTTAATTGTAGCATTAAGAAAGACTCATTACAGTAAAACCTCACCAATCTGGATGAATTATGGGGGGAAACCAGGCTGAATTAGGAAAAAGTCTGAATTGCAGATTTTTAAAATCGTTTAAGCAGTTTTTTAAAAATTATACTCAAAAACATAATAGTTTGGAAAGTCTTATCAAGAAAAGGGCACTCTAGGCTGATTTAAATGGTTGGATAATAATTATTTATAATTAGCACATTTTTCATGCAAACTGTACCACCAACATAAAGTATTGGAAATCAGTTTTCTTCCCAAACTTGGCTTTTCAAAGTCTTGTTTGTTTATGAGTTTAAAATTTTTTTAAGAGACCATTGCTCATACTGAAGGAAGCATTAGTATTCTGCCCAAACTTTCATTATTATCATTAAATCAAAATAAGAAGAGTCAAAATTAATGAGGTTTTACTGTATTTTTGACAGTGTTAAACAGACATAGCTAGAAATGAATAAACAGAGAGAGAAAAATAAAATTCGAAACTACGTAGATTTACTACCAAAAAGATTAATAAAATGTAATGAGGTAAGGCATTTTGTGGAAACCCCACCTACATTTTCAAATTGTGCTGGGCAGAATGATAACCCATAAAATATAAAATTATCCCATTGGTAGCTTATTGCATATAATTATATTTAATTAATATTAGTGACATTAAGTTAAACAATAAGGTTAAAAAATACTACTCTAATAACACAGAGCACTCTCATTTACTGTTCTGTTAGAGTACCCTCTAGTGACAATGACAGGTTACTACAAGCTAATCAAAACAAATCGCCTAATTGCAAGCAGTAAAGCTGCTGTTAGTCAAAGTGCAAACACTCATGAGAATTTTCCAACAGCAAAGCATTCTGTAGAAAGAGTTGTGTAGGTGCTGGTCCTTGGCTGCTTGCAACCACTTTTCTGATGCGGTTGACGACACATGACAAACTCAGCTATATGGAAACAGAATCTAGGTTTCTATTTTTTATGTTCCCCAAAGGCATTGAATAATAAAACCAAAATCAACAAATATGTGAATATATATATGTGTGTGTGTATATATATATATATATATATATATATATATATATATATATAATATACATGAAACATCCTGCACAGTCTTTTAAGAATAACCATTATAATTGCAGTTTGTGTTACCCATGCCAGACATTCTGTTCTTATAGTAGCTGCTTTTATATACAGCAAGTGTAAGAATGGGAAAATCCAGAAAGGGAAAATCAAGGGAAGCATGACACTTATTACAGAGAGATGACATCGTTAGCTCCTCAGAGAGGCATAGGCTTGTGTGCTTTGAACAACGACTACTCCTTAGCCACCAGAGTTTCTAAAGGAAACATACAGTTGTTTCTTCCCTCCTCCAATTAACACAAGGTATGGAATCCAGCCAACATCTAGCAATTATCTTTTTATGCCCAAGCAAATAAAATTTAAAAACAAAACAAAAACCATTAGGATAAGATAAGAATAATTTTAACTTGCTTTCCATTCGACCGCAGCAATTCTGAAGGATTCTGTTGGCCTTTGTGGGATATTAGATTTTGGAGGTCCAAGATGTCTGCACCTAGCTGAACTTGCACTGGACCCCATTGTGACGGAGCACTTTTACATTTTGCTGAAAACAATGATATGTTCTTTCACAGATGGGGAGAAAGTTGCAGCCAGTCTAAGTCAAACATCTTTGACATTTAACAACTCTTTACTTCACTTAGATTTGTCACCATGTAGCTTTGTTTGAATTGGCCATTTTTAAAACCTTCTATTGTTGTTTCCAGTGTTAAACTTTTATAACAATACATCTGGGCTTTAAAAGTATGTAAAGAATAATGATATGGAGTGGCCATATTTGCATGTGTCTGTCCCCGGAAGGGTGGACTGTAATTTTATTGGATGTCTGCAGCTATTACCTTGAAGGATGAATTTTCATTTTTCATCTATTCTTCCCCATCTAGATTGTATCAGGATTAACTGTAATTCCAGTAAGTGCCTATTCAAAATTTTTAAAATGTTATTCCTCCATTATGATGTAAGCTAGTCAAGATAAAGAGAGAGAGAGAGAGAGAGCAAGAGAAATGTGTTTATAAAACTCATGAACTCACGTTTGAAGTATACCAGTCCATCATCTGGGTTGTAAAAATTCATTTTTAAATTTCTTCAGCTGAAGACTTTCCCACTGCAGTTCCTACCTCTATGTGGAAAAAGAGGTGACAAGCATTTTGTAACAGAATGTGCCAGTACTTTATAGACTTTTAGGTACTGCAAGTGGCATTTGTGGACTCTAGTTGTTCTCTTCATAACCAAATAGGAGAAAATACTGTGGGTCTTATTTTCTTCTGTCTTTATCTTTTAACTCAAATACAAAAAACGGTTAATTCCTCTGACTTCAAGAGTTATTATTAAATCCATTTAAAGTTTTACATAGACATAGAAAATTACTTGTCTAAAATGTTCTTCCTTGATCATTAAGAATGTTTATATGATGAATTTTTACATCCTAATCATATCTCTGCAAAAATAACCAAAACCCTTCAAATTTGTGACATGCATGCGAACTGATGAGTCTGGAAAGATGTATGGACTGAGTTTTCTTTGAATTTGGACGACAGATCTGAAAGGATATAAGGACTGTGATTTTATTTTGAGTTGTAGCATTATCTTAAGAGTAAACTTGTTTATTTCTTTACATAAATGCTCAGGTTTTTCCTTTCCAGGTTTTGCTGATCACATTAGGAAATCTCCAATGATCACAACACAAAGTCTTGAGTAATTTAAATAAAACGGTTCTAACAAACTTCTAATCTCTTCTTGTCATAGTAAATATTTTTTTTTTTAATTTTCTTGGGACAATGCTGAATGTGAGTTGATGGAATCTACTCCCCAAAGCATTGGCAGTGTTTTCAAGTGGCAATAAGGCATCCTCTGAGGAACATATAGAGGTCTTAAACTTGCAAAAACAAAACTGTTTTCTTAAGAAAATACATACTCTTTCAAACACTGTGCCCCTTATAACCCATAATTGTATCCATATATATTTAATATTATTTTAAAAATAGCATTAAAATAGTATGTTCAATCACACCAATAAAAATGTAACAGAATCATGACTTATTAAAAAATAAGTTAATAAATTATAACCAATATGTCAGGCATTTAAAAACATCTCAGACGAAATAGGTCCTAAAAATAGACTGTCAGAGCTCTCACATAAGTGGAATTTTTCAGATATATGTCACCTCCTCTCTAACTCTATTACTTCCATGCATTCCAAAATGGAATACACATTTTGCACATCTAATATCAGGTCTAGTTTGCTTTCAGCTCTGGGGTATAGATGCAGGCAAATGGTAACTCACAAAATTTCTCTGCCAAAGCTAGATCTGTGCCTCACAGCATCTGTAGGTTTTCTCGGTCCCTCCTGTATCTTAGGAAATCCATGCGGGGACAATATTCCTTTCTAGACCTCTATCTTAGGTACTCTTTTTATTTTATTTATATGGAGTATGCAACAAAGCAGGAATTTTTAAATTTATAAAATGTATCTATGTACACTATAGCAATTAATGAAAATTATTCAAATAACATGTGATTCTGTATTCTGTGGCTATAGCAGTGAGTTTTTAAATGTATGTTTATAGTATAATTACTGATGTTAGACTCGTTTGCCATTTGGCTTATATCATGAGACTCTAGTATTGAGGATAGTCTTATTTTTCCTCTGGATATTCCACAGAATAATACCTTTGAGGACAAAGGTTTTTGCTGCTTAGTGAATTGTTTTCCCTTTTTAAAGAGTATGTGATACTTAAATTAATGACCATGAACTTCCAGTGTACACATCGGACAGGACTGCACATGCCTTAACTTGACAGCAGTCACTGGAAGGAACATTACATGAACAGGTAATATTTTCATTTCCTTTGTCTCTGTTTTATTTGGGGAATATGGGACAGGTGTAGTGAGAAACCAAAGTTCCATAAAAAAGACTCACCTTTGAGGAAAAAGAGAAATTTACATACCAGATAATGCAAACCTAACTCACAGTGATTAAATGAGCAGCGATTTCTACTTGAAGTGCATTTTGTACTCAATAAAAACTAAATTAACAATATCTGTATCTCAGTATAACTTGCAGTTTAATGAAAGACTGATTTATTACTTGTGTCCTCTGTGAGCCATAGAGTTGTCTGAAACTAAGAAAATTAATGTACATTTATTAAATTACAGCTGATAACACCACTATCTCTAAAAATTGTGCCATCCCTATGATATCAACTGTATTGTGAAATTAATATGAAATACCTCAATTGATATCTTTTAAGAAAATTATCACAAGTAATATACAAAGTAAAACATAATAGATTATCTTACATTGAAACTAATATTAAACTCTAAGTTATTAAGTTTGAATGGAAACTTCCCCAGAAACACTTTTCTACATTTACTTAAAATTGTGCTGTTGCTTCCTGTAGTCATTTTCGCTTTCCCCATCCCACCACCAAGTTTACAGCATCTATACTTCATATGGAAAATACATACAGTGTCAGACTACCCAGTCTTTGCTAGTGAAGAATGGGTGGTAGGTAAAGAGGGCAGAGGCTCTGGCTACATGTATTCAAACCTGGAGGACTGTAAGATATGGCAGATATATCGTTTCTTTTTCAGCCACTCCTGTGCCAGTAGTTCAGACGCAGTGACAGAGTCTTCCATGGACAGGGTAGGGCACAGCTCAGTGTTAAAATTTCCTCTGAGAAAGGGCCAATTGGTATTCCAAGCATTATCTCTGTCAGATTCCTTATTGCTACCATTTTCCCCCTGGGAAGAAAAGCTGTCAAGCACTTTTAAATGTAAGAAAGGAGCCTCTTTTCATTTAAAAATAAAAAAGCTTATTTTCAGATATAGATAGGGTACTTTCTCTAAAAAAAGTCTCTGTGAATAGAGGCCATTTCAGTGCCAAATGTATGTTCTGATCTTTCAGATTACAAACAGAGTGTGACTGCACACAATCCCAGACTAATCTCAGTTTATTGATGCTCATTAGCTTATACCATTGCTGAAGTATGTTTATTTGCAATTTGGGATTAAATTAAGTTCAGTGTTTCCAAATTCATGGGCTGCAAGGTCAGCACAGAAATGAATTATCCATGGCTCACCACTCTCCTCTGTCCAGCATAGGAATAAAAAGGACAGTCAGATTACCCTTGCCTCCTCCATCATGATTCAATAATTTTATATGGAAGTTGCTAAAAGAGACACCATCATTTAATGCAGATGATAATTTCTTTCTTAGACAGTAAAGGATATTTTAATAAAGGTAGATGGAAAGGGACTATAAAGTCACATTCTTTTAACATAAAAAGGAAAAACTATCTGAATTAATGAAGGAACACAAATTGCAGACTATTAAAAAAAGCATCAAAAAATCTGTACTAACAAAAACTAAATATTAACAAATTTTTGCTGATATCTTAAATCATATTGAACAAGGTGATTTTGTGACTAGCACGTGAATTATTTGTATGAGAAGATGAGTGTTTTAGTCTCTTGCCTGGTCCATGGTATTAAAAGTCGTTTAAAAATGATAAAGAATGCAGAAAGAATTTTCTGTTGCTTGTGAAATTTTCTCAAGTGCATTATTAATAGGTTCTGTACAGGACGTTAGTCTCGTTCCGCATTCTTTATATCTGTCAAAGCACATAGCCTAATGTCAATCTCAGAGTTACAATGAAGGTCTCATTTTCAAGTTTGGTGCCCAATATTTCCAAACAATACATCCAAACTCATTAGGCTATGTGTTTCTACTTAATTTTTTTGTGAAAATTTGGCTTTTTTTTTGTGATGTACTGCATGATTAAGTAGTGCTTTTTTTTTTTTTTCTTTCTCTCTTCTCTGGTAATCTTAAAAATTGAAAGTGCTATAAACTTTTGAGGTTTAAATCCATTGAAATTTTGAAAACTAAACTTGCTCCTATCAACTATAGGTAAGTCCTAACTGTCATATTAGTAACTGCTTTAAATATGCGGTGGATCCAGGGAGGCTTCTGTGTTTCTTGGTTTTGTTATTGTTTTCTATTCTTTTTGTTTTTCCAAATCAATGGTGTAATTATAGAATGACCTTTTTGTCCACTGGAAGGCTTAGGGACACTTCTTTTGTTTGTTTATTTATTTATTTATTTATTGAGATGGAGATGGGCTCTGCCATCTAGGCTGGAGGGCAGTGACACAATCTCAGCTCACTGCAACCTCTGCTTCCCAGGTTCAAGCAATTCTACCTCAGCCTCCCAAGTAGTTGGAACTATAGGCATGCACCACCATGCCAGGCTAATCTTTGTATTTTTTGTAGAGATGGGGTTTTGCTAAGTTGGCCAGACTGGTCTTGAACTCTTGACCTCTGGTGATCCACCCACCTTGGCCTCTCAAAGTGCTGGGATTACAGGCATGAGCCACCACACTCGGCCTCAGGGACACTTACACATCCATATGAAAATAGATTTAATAAACTTATCATCTCTGGGGCTTGTTTCATTTGGTTTTCTTTATGACTTATTTCATTTGTCTCTTCTCCTACCCATCTGAACTTCCTTTCTTTTTACTAAGATTCACTCTTCTTACTTCTCCATTTCCAGTGTTGTTTTGTCCGTTATCTTTTCTCTTGTCTTCTTACAGGATTAAAACTCTTTGGGGATAAAAAAAATATTTAAGCAGACCTTCCAACTACTTTTGGCTTCTCACAGTAAATGGTTTATTTAAGAGGCAAAGACAATAGAATTATAGGTAACATTAGTGCAAAAAAATTATCAAGGGCTGAAGTTCAATTTCTATTTGCAGTCCAGTGCCCAAGTATAGGAGAGAAGGGACATCTAAGGACAGGTACTTAACCTCACTTGGACTTGGGTATAGGGAAGAAACACTTCGCATAGTATGTTATTGAAAAATATATTTTGATGGATGTCAGAAGTAGATAATAAGATCTTTGTATTATCATTTTATTACCAGAATGAAAAGATCAACTGGATATTAGTTATTACCAATTTTTATGTAGATAAAAATGGAAAGCAATAAAAGAATGCAAAATGTCAACCACTGGCACTTAAGCCATATTAGATTGCTTTGATCAGGCTGCCATTTGGGAAGCTACTTAAAAAGATATGAGGAAATTTCTGGGGGCTGAAAACTTGTTAACATAAAGTAAATACTCAGCTCAGAGTCGCTGCTTGGTGCCTGAGAGCAGAGAACTGTAAAAGGGAGGCTTTTGTCTCTGCCTTCACACAGCAGTCACTTGATTTGTGGAGTTCTGTCAATCATTGCCTGTCAGTGACTCGCGCTTTCCACCTGTCTAGGATAGAAGCTGCTCAAGGAATAAGAGAAGTTCAAAATATAAATACAGAAAACAGAAGTCTTGCTGGTTTTTGTTGTTGTTTCTGTTTTGTTTTACTGAAAGTCTGTGTGATGGAAACGAAAAGAAAGTTTATAAATTTTTTTCAGCAAAAATCTAAGAGAAATTACATGTAAAATGTAAAGAATGAGCATAGATTTCTGACAGAAAACAACTAAAAACAGGCAAAGGGTATTGGCGCATGGCAATGAGTCTTTAGCAAAATATCAAAACACTGTGGATTAGGCAACTGAACAATACTGTGAGTGGTTGAAAAGTAGATGACACTCGTCTATTTCAGTGAATAATTATTTATTGCTTATATGCAAATATAAAATGCTGTGATGATCTAAAAATTACTCTCTTGTGTAGATTAACAGTACATCTTGAAACCAAGCAAAGTCATTAATTTATTCACTTTAAGCATTTCTTTATTGATACTGCAAAGACTCTTAAAGTAATGCAACATTCTTGACAAGTGTTGACCGAATTGATCAAATTCTCTTCAATTATTGAGAGATGGCATTAAGACAATTGCCTAGGTAAAAAGTGTCATAATAGCCAAGAAAGATTTAGAAGAAGCATTTTAAACTCGATATTCCCTTATTAGTTTCTGTGAAAAATGAGTTTCCGTTATATAAACAAATATCCCTAAATCTAAGAGACCACAGCATGTTGGTCGGATGCTTTCATTTGTTGTGTTGTTATGAAGAGCTGCTTCTGAAAATCCCCTGCTTCCTCCACTGTTTTGAGTTTCTTCTCTTCCTTCCTTTCCTCTCTTCTTTTCTCCCTTCCTCCCTCCCTTTATTCCTTTCTTCTCTCTTTCTTTCATCTCTTTCACTAATTCTATACTCTCTGTATGTTGTATATTCAGCTCTCCTAGAAAGAGAATCTAGTGAATCCATTACTTACCCTTGTCCTGTTGGGCAAATCTTTCAGTTTGGGTCACCCCATAACCTATTCACTAGATCTTAGCTTTGGTGGCAGGTGATCCAGTTGGTGGATCCAATTGGATCCACTGGTAATCCCAACAGCTGTCATTAGAGTCGAGGCCACATGACAACACTCTCCTCAAAGCAGAGGTAGGAGCAGCAAGCTTTCTACGCAAGCATCTTTTCTCTATGTTGTCTGACTAACAGTTGTTTTCTATTTAGCCATAAAATACCCATGAGAATTACAATCTGTTCAACATATTACTAGCTAACATATGGTACATAAGTCAAGTGGGCAAAGCTCTTTAAATTATGAGACAATCAGAGAATTTAGTGATTGAAATGTTCTGTTTGTTCAGAGCTCTCATTCATTTCTTTTACTTATTATGAATTTGAGCAGAAAGCAATATGGATAAGAAATGCATTATGAAAACAGTGTTCCTAAAGATAAGTAAGAAATACTAAAAGGCCAAGTTACTTTATTGATTGTCTATTATTACTTTTTCTTTGAATACATCATTCATACAATTGTGGAAGTTTTTCACTCTCCAGTTTCACTTCCCAGGAGATCACTCTAAATACAGAACTTGAAATATTTTATGCTTAGTACTATTGAAATAAATTATATTTAAAATGCAATTGTCTTTTTCTAGAGATAACTATTATAGTTAAAATTTCTTTAGAAATTTACGATTTAAGGTATGAGTTTAAAAAAAACCCTTCTAAATGTTGCTTATGAAGAATGAAGGTTTCTAGTGAAATTCACTCATTAAATTTTCAGATACATGGAGAAATCAATCAGCTATAAAATCAGGAAGTTTCCAACGTAAATAAGCATGAACTTCTATAGAACCTGAAGAATCCTAAAATGTTCTACATTTCAGTAGGTGCAAAGGAGTAGTTTATACATGTAAAAATTACAGCCAAAATATTATAGAACTAACATGCTATAATGACATGACTTAAAGTTGCTTTTACAGATTTTTTATGAATTATAAAAGTTTCTAGTAAAAGAAAGTGAAAAAGAAATTATTTAATCAAATAATGCAGGCGTTCTCTTAGTATTTAGACATATTCATCTACTAGTGTTAAAATAGGCAGAAAAATATGGAGTTAGACTATTATGATGAATACAATAAATAAAAATCATAGAAACCCCATAAAATAAATTCTGTTTAATAAATCAGCTGAGAAATTTTATACTGATAAATATATTTTGGAAATCAAGTAATTCTTTAAACTATGCAATCAATTAAGTAAAATTAGTTTAGCTAATAAGCAGTGAAGAAGTAATCAGTATCTCCTATTTTTTTGTTATCAATTATAGAGCAGGCAAGATACCAAGGAGCCATAATAACAAAATTGCTTTTTTATTATGTTTCTGGAAGTATAGCTCTCAGAATGTTTATAGTATCTGCTGGTGAGATTGAGGTAGTCTTTAGTTTTTTGTTTCTATTCATCATCTATAATTTCTGCAATGACTTTTTCTTTGCTTTTATGATTAAAAAAAATCAAAAGTGGGTAAAAGTAAATGCTCTGTTAAAGTATAATTTAAACCAATTCCACCAGGATAAGGCCACACTAGAACATATATTTGTAACATGTCATGTACATTTTAAATTCATTTAGAGACAAAATTTCCTACTAATTTTGACTTTCAAACTAGAATGAATATCTTTCAAAACAACATTTCGTTTCTAGTTAGAAATAATATTCATATTTGGAGGCTAAAGGAAACAGAAAACATGCAAAAGTAGATTAGGATTTCAGTTTCCACAGAAAAGTTTTATTAATGTCTTAAATGTCCTTATAGCACATAATACTTGGCACATTACGTACTCAATATATAATACATTGTATAATGTGTGCTTCTTTAAAAATACAGAGAAATAGAATAGGAATGTTTTTGCACCCTGTTCTCCAATTTTAGAAGCATGTTGTAAACATTATGTCCTGTCCTTGAATAAAACGTACAATATTTTTAAATGTAATCTATTGCTTCTCTTAGATTTTATGCCAAGGTGATATAAAGCATTTCCAGGTCACTGAGCCAGTTGAAGTAAGATATAATAGTGAGGAAAAATATGTGTACCAAAGGAAATTAAACCATGATTCTTCAATGATCTCAGGTTTCTCAGATGATAACTGGTTGGGAGCATCTGTGAACAAGATCATGAGAAATAAACCAGATTTGAATAGCCATACATGAGAAGATGCTTCTAGATGTATTAGTGTAAATTATCATTATTGACTGTAACCTACTAATAGAAAGTCTAACATAATCTTACCTTAGGAAGATCCACCAGGACCAGGCACAGAGACATAACTCAGGATTTCTATCAGTTGTTTGACCAGCTCCAAGGAACTTTCAAACACTATGTCTTCAGATAAACCAAGTTAATTTGGCCTAAGATTTCATTGCTGAGTTATTGTTAAAGTGGGACAATTGCCATTTTAGGACACTTCCTGGAGTGTAAGGTGAACCATTCATTTCAGAAGATAAAATCCAAAGATAACTTCAAAGAATTAATTCCAATTTTTTTAATTACTAAAATAAATGGTCAGAGAGAATCATAGCACTCAAGCTAGTGACTAAAAGCTAACTAAATAAATAAGCCAGTGATGATTAAAGAAAGCAATTAAGTTAGCACTATTATTACAATCTTAAAATACAAATAAAGAAGGATTTGGCAAATAATTATTGCTTAGAAAATGTATATTGCATTCTAATGTTCACATAATGAATGGATTAATAATGATGTACAGCTTGTCCATAGCCTTCATTTGAACAATCATTGTGTAAAGAAAACAAGACAGATGAGATGTTACCATTCAACAATTGGCACATTTCTTAGAATGTGTTTTCTTTAAGCAAATAGGTTCATGAAGTTTAGAATCAATACTGAGAAATAGATTTCTAAGCATTATAATGACTTCCCAGGGGAAAAAAAGGAAGAAAAAATAAATAAATTTAATAAAGACAGAAACTTAGGTTTATTTTTTTATCTAATATGCTTCTTACTTTTGGAAAAAGTTTGTATTAGAATATCCCAAAAATACTGAGGGTGAACTAAATGTTGTGAGTTCATTCTTGTGCTTAATAGTATTCAGCTACCCTTATGTTAAGAAGAAATAGAAAATAAAAGACAGGTAAATTCATTGACCTTGAATTATTAAAAAATGTACATCCTTCTTGACCTCGTAAAAATAAATGCCATAACTATTACAGTGGTGTATTTAGACATGGAATAATGTATTTAACTTAAAAAATTGCATTTGTAACTATAATCCATGGCTTTGTTTATGGAATATCAGTTACATTTAGTAACTATCCAAATGTTCCGAACCCATATGCTTTTTGATTTTTTTTTTTATTCAGACAACTTGGCATTGTGTAGGTATTGTATAAAATGCATTAAATGAGTATTAGTTTAAATCAGCATAACCCTTTTCTTTCACACTACACCAACACAGAATACATTTTCAGTTTTTAATGCTTACTTAAAAGCAAATTGAACTATTTAGTACTCAATTTTATATTTGCTAGCAGTCCTATTATGTGATAAGCATTCCTTGGAAATGACCTTTTTAAAAAAATAAAATCACAGTCTAAATTTTTACTTCCATTATATTAGGCTTATTTTATTATACTTCTTAAACTTGCCAGTTGAGCTAGATTAGATTTAAAGATGGCTAGTTTTAAAACATATTTTCTAGCAATATATTTATTTAATTTGTGTTCATTTTTACTGTGTTATAAATGTAATTATACTCTTAAAAAGTAAATTATAATTCTTAAGATGTATGTTTTTGCATTGAAAAATATTTACATAAGAGATATTTATCCTGGTCTGTCATAAATGGGTACAATCAATAACAAAATTATAGAGGCTAAATGTTGCTTAGTAGATTATTTTAACCTTCTTCATTCATTTGCATTGGCTGTGGTATTTAGACCAGAAGAAACAAAGCAGGAGGTGAAGCATGGAAAAATACTGAAGTTTGTTTTGTAGATAATAGAATAAGTTTAATATGATTTAGGAAAATGGCAGAAAAGTTTCTGACGGGTGTTTCCAACAACCCTCCAAGGTCATATCCACTTGAGGACAAGATCTATGTTTTCTTATAATGAAATACTTATTAAGTTTTGAGTTCCCCAAATTCCTAAGCCAACTATTTCCTTTGGACTTGGAAGTTACTGACTTCTGACCTTAGTTCATTTTGTTCTACTAGGCTGTATGCATCATCAAGTTTATTTTCAATGTAACTGAGCAAAAAAGCTGTCCAAATAATTATCCAGATAATTGAGTTACTCAAGTTCTCCAACTGTAGGGGCTGCCAAATTCTATCCTGCTAAATATAAAAACAGGAGGACAGAGTTTTCTTTTTTATTTACATTTCTTAGTGAATGGAGGTATTAAAAGTTGATGCCATTATTTTTCATTAGCTACTTGGCTTAATTTAATATCAAGAGATGTTTCATCTACCATAGAAAAAAAAATCCCACAAAGTTTACAAAAACTACTTAGTGAATGACTATTATGTTCAAGGCACTGAACTATAGGATATTTTTCTGAGATTATAAACTCATTGAGGAGAAGATAATAATGACAACTAATACTGATGGTAGTTACTATTATCACTACTATAATTGAAAGCTTACCATAAATCAGATGTTGTTTTGAGTCATTAAGGAGCATTAAACCCATTTACATTGTTTCTAGTATTAGCTTATGTGATAGAGAATACTGAGGCTTGCAGAAAGTAAGTAGCTTGCTCAAGGTCACACAGCTAATAACTTGTAGAACCAGGATAAAACCCAGCAGTCTGTGGGTCAATAAATAAATGCAACGTAATTAGTCATCACATGACTATTTAATTTTTCCAGTATGTTTTTTAAAGCTTATAAAATGCCTTTCTTCTGTTATTAGTGTTCATTTTTGAAAAACAAACATCAAGCTTAATATCTGACTTTCTCATTTACTTTTTAACTGAGGATGAGTATTTCTAGTATTTTTAACATAAAGAAATGTGTCTGTCCTGAGGACTCTATCTCTTTGCTTATTAAAAAAAAAAAAAAGAGGCAAATATCTCTTTATAAGGACGTTCTGAATAGTTCTCAGGAGTATATCTTTGGCTAAACTGTGGCGCACTGAGGAGGAATAGAGACGGAAAAGAGAGGAGTTACATGGCTCAGCAGGTAGTTTTACTTCCTAGTTCTGAGGATTATTGGTTTATCACCAAGCCCAGTTCGTGATTGGCACCTAGCCTGGCCAGCAAGCAAGCCTGAGACAGCTTCTCTGACACCCCAGAGGCCATGTCATTAAGTGCAGACACTCTGGGGAAGGTGACTCAACTATGCTTCTCACATGGATAAATAAAGAATTTTGCCTCCAGCCTTGTCTGCACATTTCTGAACGTAGAATTCACTAAAGGAAGCCTCAATAATAAATAAGCATAAAACATATACTCCTAAGAAGGACTGGCTTCAACAGCATACAACTTATGCAGTCACCCAGGGCCGTATGCTGGGAAAGGCCTTGGGCTTGGGTTAATGCTCTACTGCTACCACCTTGAAATTTTTAATTTTGAATAAGGACTCCACATTTTTCGTTTGCACTGACCTCTCAAATTATGTGGCTCATCATGCCTCTAGTAACGTTAAGAGGCAGAAAAAGGAGAATTTAGAAATGCCATTTACACGTCTAATTTTAATTTGTAATTAAGTGTTCTAGCTTATTCTTGTGAAAAAATAAAACAAACGGGTTTCACTCCCAACCCAATACCTAGAAATTGAGAAAGACAAAATAGAAACTTGTAATGAGGAGTTAAATTTTTTTAAGTGGAGGACAGATTATTTTAAAACCAGAAAGTAATGGCAAAGTCAAATAGTAGGCTGCAGGTGTCATAATTACAACCTGGGAAACATGTCCCCTCGTCATTTGCAGGTAGGAAGTACTGCTGCCAAGAACCATGACTCAGGTGTCAAGCAGTGGTAGCTCCTGCTTCTGTTTCTGTCTTCTCATCATTGTCATAGTGACAAGGCTAGCTCCCAGCTTCTCACAAGGTCCTGCCTGACCCCAGAGACTATTGTCCCCAAAGTCAACTGCCAAATAAAACTTGTTAGTACCTGGAAAAGTTGATTTGGGTAGAAATCTAATTTTAAACAAAGGTGCATGCACACACACACACACACACACACACACACACACACACACACACACACCCCAAGCATTTAATGAATGTTTCTATTCCAAATTTGCAGAAGAGGAAAGGCACTAATTTATCCTAGATTTTAGAAGTACAGGAACTTTGCAATTGATTTGTGTCATTTAAAGTAGCAGTCTCCAGACTTTTTGGCACCAGAGACTGCTTTTGTGAAAGAAAATTTTTCCACAGACAGGAGTGGTTTCAGGATAATTCAAGTGCATTACATTTATCATGCACCTTTTTTCTATCATTATTATGACATTGCAATATTTGATGAAATTATTATACAACTCCCCATAATGGAGAGTCAATGGGAACCCTGAGCTTGTTTTCCTGCAACGAGTTCGTCCCATCTGGGGTTGAGGGGAGACAGTGACAGACCACCAGGCATTAGATTCTCATAAGGAGCATGCAACTTAGATCCCTTACATGTGCAGTTCACAAAAGGGTTTGCACTCCTGTGAGAATCAGATGCCACTGCTGATCTGCCATGAGGTGGAGCTCAGGTGGTGATGTGAGCAATGGGGAGTGGCTGTAAATACAGGTGAAGTTTCTCTGGCTTGCTGCTGCTCACTTCCTGTTGCGCAGCCTGGTTCCTAACAGGCTATGGACTGGTACCTGTCTGTGGCCTGGGGTGAGGGGGATCCCAGGTTTAAAGCCTTTAAAAATTGCTTTTAATTGTTTCACAAGAAAACAAACAGCAATAAAAGAGTTAGGAGAATGAGTATTATTAAAGTTATGTTAGAGTTCATAGCAATATCAAATCTAAAACTCAGATTTCCTCATACTTAAATTCTTGACTACGTTTCCATGATTATTTCTTTAATATGCAATGTAAAATTTATGAGAAAGGAGATTTTAAATTGTCTATTTGTGTTTGACTTACAGAGTCTTGAAAACTGTACCTCTCAAGCCAGCTCCCTGTTTTAATGAAGTTTTACTGAAGCACAGCCACTCCATTTGTTTACATACATTTTATGGTTGCTTTCACATTTCAGTAGTAAAGTTGAATAGTTGCAATGATGAACACATGGCCAGCAAAGTCAAATATATTTACTATCGGGCCCTTTATAGAAACAGTGTTTTGACTTCTGATCTATTAGAATGTAAATTTCTTTGGCTGTAACTTGGATAGTCCCAATGCTGAGATCAGAATTTGGCACAAAATAAATTTTAAACAAAATTAATAGCATATGGGTGCCATGAAATCCAGAATGAATAGTAGTTAAATGGGATAAACAACAGGCAAATATGGACCAATCACTTTTAAAATTTTATAATTCTCAGATGCTGCCATACTGTAACTTATCTTCCTAATTCAATTACCAGGTGTTATAGGAAGTTTAACGGTCTAAAATATATTGAACAATCATGTATAAATTTAGAACCAATTTATACGTGAGAGGTGGTTCTAGTCTTTCTTTTAAAAATTCCTACCTGTCCATCATCTATGCAGTTTGTTAGGTGTTGGCTTTGGAGAAACACCCATCAAAATCCTCATGCTCAATAAATGGTTTAATTGAGAAAGTCAATTTAACCACTGAAATAACTAGGTAGAGTTTTAAAATAGAAGTTACAATGAACATGTAAGGCAAATAAAGTGAACTTCAGAACCAACTGGTTTGAACTGTACCAGGGAATACATATCAGAGGCAGGGTACCTGGTAGAGATGGTTCATTTATGTAGTTAGCCTCTTTAAAATACATGCACCACTAGAGGGAGATTGCTACCTAAAGGGTATGTAGAGATGCAATGAGTTTAAGCTTGTGGCACACACATCTAAGAGTTTAAAAATCAAAATGTAACTGGTATGGGTTTGTTTTTTTCAAGTTTCTTTATAGCCACATCCACCTTTCAGTTCCAGAGGCATCTGCCAGTTTTGTCTCTTAGAGGTGTTTGCTTGCATTGCTTGAAAGTTTTTCAGCTTTGTTTTATTCCTCTCTATTGTTCTTCATTACATTTTCCCTCTAAATTCATAAACTAGTATAAATTGTTCACAAAACATTTGCACACAAGGCTTTCTAGCAAAAAGGATCCAAATTTAGTATCGTGTACATCTTATTTTAACCCAACAAGATTAAGCAAGTCGTTATTGATCTATTTCAGGTTCCCTTGCAAATATATTTTACATTCATTTTTGTATCAGGGTGAATATTTATGAATTAAATAACCAAACAGAAATACAGGGAAGCCTCAGGTTAAAATGGCTACTGTTCCAAAGAATTTGACTTTGGGAGGACTAATTTCAAAAGATTAGACTATGCAGTATGCCTGTCCAAATAAAAATTGTGGATGTTTCTCTCAATATACATTTTTATATAGTGTATAGTATATTTGACTGTCAACCATTTTTGAATGCTAGATCCTTTTGTGGTTTGCAGAACCCATGTACTGTTATTTACCGTATTTTTCATAAAAAGGGGGGAAATTAAATTAAGATTCATTGAGGTTACACAAGGTGCAAAGCACCTAACACATCAGATTTGTTATATCTCTTAGTCTTTACAACAAACCTATGAAATAAGATAGGCATTATTATCCCACATTTATAGATGATGGAAAGAAAGCTCAAAGAAGCTAACATACCCAAGCCTATGCAACCGTAAAATACAAAACCTGCTTTCAAATCCAAGTTGATATGACTCTCAATCAAGTACAAGCTTTTCTTATGATGCACGCAGATCTCCCTTGAAATAAGTGAGAATCTACATTTGAATCAAATGTAAAGAGGTATGCAAAAAAAAACGCACTTTTCCTCACTGCTTCTAAAACTGTGTATGGCAGTAAGGTTGTTTGTAGATTGTACTGATTCTGCTACGCAAAGCAGGTGGATTTGTTTAAAATGTATTTAGAACAATATTATTGAATATATATAAATATAAATAGGGACAGATATGACATGCAGAAGTCAAAGAATGTTTACTTTCTCTGACTTTGGCCAGACAATAGATAATCCATGTTAGACAGGTCCTGAATAAGTTCGAGGCCCAGACATTAATTTCACCCTGCCAATAACGAGGAACCATCCATGGAGATGTCTATAAAAGGAGAGTTGGACTAAATAGCCATGCTTCCCTTGAATACTATTCTTTCTTTATTAAATATAGTCACTTAGTAGTCTGTGCTCCAATACTTTCAAATATAATTCTTAGTGATTAGTGAAATAGTGGTAACATTACTAATGGGGGAAGAAATCCAATATGCAATTTTTAAAAAAAGAAAAAAAAATTAAGTTCTTGAAATGCAATAAAAATCCTGAATCTTGGCTCCCTAAGGATAGCAAATAAGAAAAGCCAACCTGTTGCATAACTCATATGACATAAGAAGAAAAGATCTACCAAATCTTTAGGACAGAATCTCTGAATTTAAGCTTTGTAATTAAGGGAGTATTGGGAATGCATGCTTAGAGGGATGATAATGTGGACAGACTGAAACTGGCAGACCTTGATATACATAATACATGATGTTCTGCAGAAATAGCTTCTAATTCATAAGCCACAAAAATCCTTTTTTGTAAATCAAATGTAATTTTAAAATCAAGGAGTTATTTGAAAATACTTTTAACAAGGCTTGGCTGGAGTTTTCTGAAAAAGTTATTCTTTTTTTAAAGGGAGAAATAAACCTTCTAGTTGAGGGGGTTTATCTGTTTGAAGCTGACTTTCAAACAAGGGATTCAGAGTCCAGGGGTACCGGGTGACACCTCAGGGGCCAAGTTAGGCGGCCTCTCTCTCTCAGCAGAGCAACTTGTCCTTTATATGGTTTCTCTATTCTTTTATGCAAGATTATTTGTGGAAAAGAAGTAATTCCAGTAATTCAAAAATAATGAGAAAACCTTTGCCCCAGTTGAGCTCTTGGATTTTCACATTGCACAAGCATACAGCCATACTTGGCCTGCATACGATGAGCTTAGGGAAATACTGAGTCAGATTCTTTCACGTTGCCCTTCCCTGGTTTGATTCTTTGAACAGGTGAAAGAATAACATGCCTTAAGTAAAAGAAAGTGTGTCTCAAAGATCACTTCATTATTTCCCCACATAAGTTTCTGGTCTACAATTTAGTGTTTAAACTGAACTTGGCCATAAAGCAAGGGGATATCTTGGTACACAGAGAAATATGTTTTTTCTCTTGCTTGACCATTTACTGATTAATTGGTACTGTATTCTGTGATTGTTGTCAAAAACAACAACAGCAACACAGTTATCACCATTTAAATTTGACTCTACAAAATAATAAACACGTTTTCTAGCACATATCAAAATTGTCTTCTGGATTCCTTTGAGTTTAGAAATTCTGGGGTAGAAGAGCCTCTTTAAGGCTCTGTCTGTCCTCCGCTTACTGTGCCAAAACAAAAGTGATGAAATTAGTAATAGTGATAATACAAATTAAAAAATACAATTAGAGATTTTCACTATAATATTGCACTCTTTCATGTAGCTGCAAGGTAGTTTTGGTCCTTCTAAGAATGAAAGTATTTTGAAGTTGGCTATAGGAAAGTTTTTAAATATACTTTCTTATAGGATTATCATTTTACAGATAAGAACAGAGAAGATAAATGTCATGCTCAAGGTGATATAATTAGTTGATGACAGACTAGGGACAACATCCAGTTTTCTTTACCACTCTCTCTCATGAATACAAATTATTTTGTTCTGAGACTAATATTTAGAGACCTAAGAATCATATTGATGTGAAGTGGAAGTAACAGTCATTAGCAAATACAGTTATTAACATGGCCAAAAACCTACCCTCTTTTGAGTGTATCTCTCTCTCTCTCTATCCCTCTCACACACACACATCCACACAGATACACACACACATACACGTACTAACACACGCTTTCCTTTGTCTGTACCATGCCTCAAGTTGGGGTTAACTCCAACCCTTCTTAGGAGTTAATCCTAGAGATGTGTGGAATTTATGGATGAGTAGGCTGTGGAAGAACATCAACTTACACTGAATTAAGGAAAACTGAAATGTTTATTGCTTCTATTTCCATGTGTTATCAGTAAGTTTTAGCTACAAAGTCATCAGCAAACTCAGTGACTATCATCACCCAAAAAACAGTTACACCATAGATTAGGTCAAACTGTTGAAAATAACTGACAGGTTTACTAAACTGTATTCTTGCTTGGTTTTCACCTTTGCTGTAGAACAAATAGCAGTCAGTGACCAAACACAGACTCACACTTTGGTAGAGCTTGAGAAATTCATTCTAGATCAGCATTGTCTAATGAACAGAATAATTTTTTAAGAGTTTGTTAGGGCTGGGCGTACAGTGGCCCATGCCCGTAATTCCGGCACTTCGGGAGGCCAAGACGGGTGGATCACTTGAGGTCAGGAGTTTGAGTCCAGCCTTGCCAACATGGTAAAACTCCATCTCTATTAAAATAAAAAAATTTAGCTGTGTATGATAGTGGGTGCTTGTAATCCCAGCTACTCGGAAGGCTGAGGTAAGAGAATCACTTGAACCCAGGAAGCGAGGTTGCAGTGAGCGGATATCGTGCCACTGCACTCCAGCCTGAGCAACAGAACAAGACTCCATCCTAAAAAAAAAAAAAAGTTTGTTAGACTAAGAGTCTAGAGACCTAGACCCCTTAATTAAACTGTTGTGATGGTGGGGACATCATCCTAATGTCTTTGCACTTCACATTTCTTATTTGCAGATGATGATTGAACTTCTACGTTTCTCATGTCCCTCCTAATTCTAAAATTCTTTAATATAACATTAGCCTGTAGAGCTGAATTCTGATCTGGTCTCATGAAATCTTAGCTGTGGGCATTCAGCATCCTTGTACCTCTTACACTACTTGCAGATCATTATCTGTGGAAAAGACTTTTTAATGAAAATAGAAAATCTCA
This sequence comes from Cheracebus regulus, assembly GCA_963574635.1. Lineage (NCBI taxonomy): Eukaryota > Metazoa > Chordata > Mammalia > Primates > Pitheciidae > Cheracebus > Cheracebus regulus. The sequence goes on from CAUYQU010060659.1 coordinate 40,113, forward strand.
AAATCTCAGTATTCTCTCTACTTCTCACTGACTTTGAGACTTAATAATTCACTCAACCCTTCTAAATCTGCTTCTTTAACTACAAAATGAAAAATTAATACCTTTATGGCTTAAATAATATGTTACAGTAAAAATCAAGTGTAAAATTACAAACAAATCAAAACTCCCCACAAAACATAAGGAATGATGACTTTAAATAGAAATAAGGCTATGGAATTTCTTAAAATCTTTAAAATATTGCTCACTGTGTTAGTCCGCTTGGACTGTGACAGCAGAATACCATAGACGGGCTGGCTTAAACAACAGATGTTTTTTCCCTCAGTTTCTTGAAGCCTTGGAAGCAAAGATATAAAGTGTCATTAGATGTGGCTTCCTGGCTGGAAGGCAGCCACCTTCTCTTTGTATCCTCATGTAGCAGAGGGGAAGCTCTGCTATTTCTTCCTTTTCTTGTGAGGGCCCTAATCCCATCATGGGGCCCACCCTTATCTAAACCTAATTATATCTCAAAGGCCCCATCTTCTCATACCATCACATTGGGGGTTAGAAATTCAACATAGTGAATTTTGAGGGATGTACACATTAATGCAGGGGGAAAGACACTGGCACAATTGATACATGGTTTGATATCCACCAAAGGAAAGGAAATCCTGAAAGGGACTATAATTTTGCCAATAAAATCATGGCAAGAGGATAGACTCTCAAATTCAGAATTTCAACAATGAAACCATCTTTCTTTAACAAGTTTGTGTATGTTAAATTCTGTGCAAAAGTGAAATTCTAAAAGACCTGTAAAGATAAGCTGGAATCTCTCCTCACTTTATAGATGGGAATGCAGAGACCACCAGAAGTTCAATGTGTTAGCAAATTGGTGATTATGGGTGGAGACAGGTCCTCATTGATGTCCCTTCTTCTGTATCATATCTTTAGGAGCAGTCATTTCAGCATGTCTAGGTAGGCATTGTAATTACTTAGAGATTTTCTTCCACCCGGACTTATACAGGGTGCGGAGGATTTGCTAACAGTGTGATCATTCTGTAGGGTGACATGGGAGTCACCACAAAGAGCATCTTTTCCACCTCCTTTGTTCTGATATGGGGAAAGTGAGAAGTTAAGTTGCTAGCCAAAGAGTCTTATAACTAAGAGGTTGAATCATGTAGGCAAAAGCATGCAGGCTTTGAGTAGGTCAGGCCAAGGATGAAGTTTGGTTCTATCACTTTTTAGCTGTGTGACCTGGGGACACGTAGTTTTAGTTTTATAGGCCTTCAGTTTCACATATGCAAATTAATAATGTAAAGGTAAAACAAGACAACAGACAAAGTGCCTGCTACATAATAAGCACTCACCAACCCCCAACTTTTTTTTAGTAGCAAATCATGATCTAGCAACTACAATTCTTAACTCCCAGTCTAGTGCACTTTCCATTACACTTCATGTTGCATGGCTAGCATTGTTTTGAACTGAGACTATTAAGTGCCTTTTTAAAAACCTTATCTTCCAAAATCAATCTGTTCACAATTTTAATAATGCATGAAAGGAGCTAGAAGTTGGCCCACAGAGATTTTTATGAACCAAAGGGTTATTTTTAATTGGATTTTGTGCCTGTTGTTATGGAAATAGTTGTTGCATAGATTATGCATTATGACTTTACTGCAAAATCAAGCCCAGGATGGGGTATAACGATGATATCACCCTTATGTATGCATCTTTTCCTTAACAAAATACATTTAAAAATGAAAAGGATAGAAGTAAAGCTGCTTCTAAAGCACATATTTCTAACAAAAAAGTACCTTATAAAAATAGCTCTAAAATGATGTTCTCTTTTCAAGGATCAAAATGAAAGATGACCCTTACTGCCAGCAGGATGCTAAGATGCTGCAGAGTTATTAAACACTTCTTTCTTCACTATTGAATTTAGAAAGAGTATTTTTTTTATCCTAGAACTTCCTTTCAACATTTGATCTCAAAATATTTTTGTGGTTGCTGGACTAGCAGGCTTTCTCTAGTGATGTAGCCATCAAGCTCTTAAAACTGTTGTATCTAGAACAGTTTTAAATTCATGTATCTGGAATTGTAATTTAATTTCTCTAAAGAAACAAAAAGATATAAATAACTGAGGCAATTCATCCTGTAAAATTTAGCTCATATCACTGGCTGATTTCTAAGCCTGAGATACACCATCCAAGGATACAGGACTTGAATTATGTAGCCCCATAAAAGAGAAATCAATAGGCTGGTGGATAGGCTGCGGTTCTGAAAGCAACAATGATCTCATGTGGATGAAAAACTGAGGTTTCTTCTACTTGGTGTCCTCCCCGCCCCCCCCCCCCGCCCCCGCTCTGCTCTCTGTCTCTCTCTCTCCTCTTTCTTTTTTTCTTCCCCTCAGCCTGTATCTTTACTTTCTCATACATCCTCCTGTGATCCTTGGGCATTAATTGGTTTTGCTGGCAGAATTGTGGTTAAACAAATTATGAACTCCAGTCCTGATTCTCAATCTGTTGAAAGTCATGAAATTCAATGATATAATACCCTTCATTATTTTAATGTACAAGCCTATTTCCATACTTAAATAAAAAATACCAGGGGAAATATTCATTACCAAACAATGTATCTTTAATGTTATTTTTTTTCTCAATGATTCATAATGTCAGATTAGTAGAAATACTTATTTTCTAATAAAAATATCCAGTTAGATTAAAAGGATTTTCCTTTGCTTTTTTTTGTTTTTCTTTTTGATTTTTTTTGAGGTGAAGGATAGAGTCTAGCTTAGTTGTTTCAATAATTTCTACCAAACACCTTTCTGAAATGGTATGTCTCTTCTGGGTCCATTTAACTTTCATTTGCCCAGGTTTGTACGGATTCACTAGCAGTTCCTTTCCCAGTTATACTTCTTGCCCATTGCCCACTGGTAAGCCCTTGCCCTCTACTGTTGGTTAATATCACTACTTTTACATCATGCTCAACAGCTGGCTGTGCCTATTTTTTTTCTTTCTTTTTTTTCAGTCCACTTACTGTGAGTCAATACTTACACCTACACCTACCAGGAGTGCCTCCACCACACACAAAGAGATTTATGACATAAAGGTCAATTAGTTGTAAGGTTTATTTAGACGTGTTTTTTGAACTCAGCTTCCAAAAATTTAGGTGGCTAAAGAACCTAAGAACTTGTTGAGCACTGGAGGTAACTGATAGAAGAGCGGAATGGCAGCCATCACACAATATAGTACCTTCTCCCAGAGTCTGCTGGGAGACTTATCTACTCACTGAAAATGACTAGCTAATGAGCTACAGTCAGATGTCTTCTGGAGCTCAGAGGTTACATGATGGCTAGACACTTTGTTAACAGGAAAGTGGTAACTAAAAATCAGAATATTTTTTTAAATGTGTGTGTAAATTTGGTTGAGTTCCCAGTGCTGTATTGACTGTGCCTATTTATGACAGCAGGTTAATTCACTTGTTATAGATCAATATAGGGTTAAATATTCTTAAATTGTCACACCTGAATGTTTGTAAACTTGTCGTTTTCCTTGCTTGCTATGACTCTAATGGGCTTGAAAATTGGTCCAGCCCACCTCTCTTCTCTCTCTCCTCACTCTCCCTCGCCTTCCCCCTTTCTTTGTCTCTTTCTCTCACTCTCTGTGAGGTTCATTTGCTTGACTGATTCTGAGTGTCCATAATGACTGTTTGGCATATTCTACAGGCAAAGGTCCCGAGACTCTTTTTGCTGGCTATAACCTCAATGATAATGAATGGCACACAGTGCGTGTAGTTCGGCGTGGAAAAAGTTTAAAGTTAACAGTGGATGACCAACAGGCCATGACAGGTAAATACCCCATCCCCATTGTCTTTTGCTATGCTAACGCTTTTGACTCTCATTTCTTGCAGGTGGCTTTGCAAACCAAGGCTGGTACACAACTTGAAGCTTATATACAGAATTCATTTTTACTCTAACTATTCTAGTAACAATTTCATTAAATAAGCAGACTTTTAAACATTTTCTCTCCAGAATGACACTATTTACATCATATTCTTTGCCCTTTAATAGTACAAGAAGAAATTATATTATATTTAATTTTTGTGGCCTGATATATATCTTAGTGCCTCATCAAATATTGAAGTCATTGTTTAGATGCCAATTTCTGTTTAGTTTCTTTGTTTTGTATATACTTTGGCAATGAACAACTGCAAGTTCTACCTTTTAACTTCTAGGTAAGTTGATAGATATGTTGGCATTCTGTCAGATGAAACGCCTTTTCATTTAAAGCTATAATAGATCATTTTGGCCATTCAGCTCAGTTGGTTAAATTCTAATGTGAAGGATGTCAAGTTTAACCACCGTTTTTAGATTCCTGAGGTGAGCTGTATAAAGGGCCACCCTAGAAACATAGGAAAGTCATATACAAGAGGAATCCTTGTGCCTTTATTTACTTTGAAAACAACTCCAAGCACATGACCAACTAGGATATTAGCTTCTTTTTCTTTTTTCATAGAAGAAAGCCATGCTAATTATTCTGGTAAAAAGCACAAAATGGTCCTTGTGCAATGGATATGTGTCTGTTCATTCAATTTTAAGGAGGTCTCTGTGCCCAGAGAACAGTTAACTGTATCAATGTAGTAATATTACATATAGGATTTTAAACTTTTGAAAGATTCATTCTTTAACTTAGGGAAGGAAGGCAAAGAAATGTACAGGGCAGAAGAGTATCAGCTGCAGTTCAATTAGCTGTGGTCTAAGACAGTTTTTTGAAGAGGAATGAATTGGCTTTTAGATTAGCATTTATCGTTTGGACAACTGGGTTTTATCGAAAGGCATGGGAATGAACACTTAGGATCTAAGGTCACATGTAAGAGTTTGGGAAGAGGCAGCTGTCAACGGCAAGATCTTGCCAGAACCACAGCACAACATTTTTAAGTCTCTCAGTGCCTCTTGAATATTACAGAGTCCTGTGAAGTAGATAGGGCACACATATTCCCAGTTTGTGGATGAGGTAACTGGTACTTGAAGAGGATAAGTGAATTATGTTTCGTTTGAATGTGTTACATGATCTGAAGAGAGAACGTAGGTTTGTTTTTTGTTTTGTGTTTTTTGCTCAGTTGGTTTTTGAGTTACAGTCCGTTGTTTAATATTCATCAATATCCTGGTAAGTGTGTGGCTCTGTAGTATTTTCTCTGACAATGTATGATATTATAAGGAAAATACACAGATTATTCCTGAGGGTACTATGTTACATAGGGTAATAGATGAACTGCTGAATAGTTGACATGAGTACTTTATGGTCTTGGAGTTCGGATGAAAAGTTGAGGAAATTGGTTTCAGGTATTGTTTAAAGTAATCGATACTATTTGATCTAGGCTTTAAAATGAAAGGATAATGCAGGAGAGAAATCCACACAAGGAAGAATGATGCTGATGGGGCTGGAGTAATGTTCAGGGAACTAAGAAGTCTTATTTTGCTTCTTGTAAGCATATGGCAGTGGGCATGGCTAGAATGGCCTTTTGAGGCCAATGAGCTGATGGTCTGGATGAAGGAGTTCATATTTCATAGACTTTCAGGATTTGGAAGTCACTGCATTTAAACTGAGAAAATATTTTTTGAGCAAAATTCATTCTGTGGCAGTGTTTTAGATGGTCCAGGATGTAAAGTAGTAAGTCCTGTACTACAGTGGATGTATCAGTGATGAAAACAAAAGAATGGTGCAAAACTTTTTTAAGAAATTTATTTTAGAAAGTTATTTCAAAATAATTTGAAATTTACAGGAAGTTCCAAAAATATTACAGAGAACACTGTTATACCTTTACTATTGTGAATATTCAAGCCAATGTGTTTTGACATTTGTACTCTCTCACTGTCTCTCTCTCTTTCTTACTTTTAACCAGTTGAGGGTAAGTTATATACACAATGTCCCTTTAATCCTAAATACTTCAGCATATGTTTTTAAAAAATGGGAATATCTCCTTACCTAAGAAGTAAAAGCTACAGACTTCAGTAAACTTTGCATCGATACAGTAGATTTGTCTATTCTGTCATCCATATTCCAGCTTTGTCAGTTGATTCAATATTATGTGCTATAAGCATGTTTCCCCTCCAACACAGTGTGCCGGCTAGGGCCAGCTATGTTTTTTTTTTTTTTTTTTTTTCAGTGGTCATGTTTCTTTAGCTTCCTTTAATCTAGAACATTTCCATAAACTTCTTTTGTCTTTCATTACATTAATGTTGAAGTACATAATCTCCTCCTGCTTTGTATTAAGATAAAGTCACTCATTTTGTGCTTATCTGACATTTCCTCATGATTGAATTTATATTTTCCATTCATGGGTGAAATACTGCGTTGTTGATGTTATGCCCTCTGTACAGTAAATATCCCATCTAGGGCACATACTGCCCATGTCTTTGGTAATTTAATTTGACCATTTGTTCAACATGTTGTACAGTTTCTCCATTGCATGATTACTATGTTTTCTCACTTTCAACTAATATACACTCTGTGTGGAAACATTAAGACCATGCAAATATCCTGTATCTCTCTCACAATTTTGCCCTAGATTTAGCATCTGTTGGAGAGGTTTGCTTGATTCAGTCTTTACTATGAGCATGACAAAAAATGATTATTTTCAAACTCCAGCACTCCTTCCACATTTAGAATCAATGCTTGGCATTCTGCTGTAATCAAAGGCCCTTCCTTTGATCTCCCTTCTTTCTTTTTTTTATTTTTCTCCCTTCCTTCCTTCCTTCCTTCCTTCTTTCTTTCCCCCCTCTCTCCTTCCTTCCCTCCCTCCATCCTTCCTTCTCTCCCTCCATCATTCCCTCCCTTTCTCTTTCCATTTTGTCAAAGTTCTCATGAAAGCCAGCAATTCATAAGAATAATTCAACCTTGATTTACATAGTATATAAAAGGTTTCCAAATGTGGCAATGAAAGCTTTAGATTGAGATTTTTTTCAAATATCCTAGTGGCCACTTGAAGCTACCCACAAATCAGAGACAATATGGGAGAGTCCTATTAGATTTTATAGCAATTCAGAAATCACAGAATGATAATTTTTAAAAGGAGAGCACTAGAGACTCTTCATACAAAGTCCTACAGTTTCCCCTCTCTTTAGTTATAGTAATTCTATTAAGTCAAGTGTCTGCTGAACACAGGGCAGTACATACTCAGGCTGTTCTTGGGATTGTTTGTACCCACCTAGGGTCATGAGGATAGCAGTTGCCAGCAGAGAAGCCCAAGGAAGGAGATTTCCTAGGTTATAGATGACAAGGGATTGTACAAATTATGTGGAATCCCTGAGTGGGAAGTCCCTGGTTTTCAACTCCTCATCTAGTCTGTCTAAAAAATCTAGAATTGTGTTTGTTATATCTTTGTGTGTATGTCCTTTATTGAACAACATTCACTATGTATCCAGTGACTCAAACCTAAAAGCCAGGCGTCATCATTCCCCTCCTTTCTTTCATTCTGTACATCATTAGTAAATCCTGGAAATTATGTACGTATATTTATCTTTTTGTCAATTATTTCCATTTCTTCTATAACTACCCTAGTTCACTCTCTAATCTCTTGTACCCACAAAGGGAATACACTCACACACGCACCCAAACACCCACACACAAGTATGTTGAGTGTTGAGTCATGGTTAACCCCTGCTTCAAATCCTCTTTAGCTCTGGATATAAGAAGCACTGTGAGAAACTTGACCCTGGCACTCCTTTCACTCCCATGTGAATTGCTAACCTGCTTGCTCCCAGCCTTGCAGCCATGCCCTCCAGCTGTTTCTCATCCAAAAGCCTTTCTTCCTCTGTCCTCTCTTCCTGGAATCCACCCTTGATTCCCTTTCTCCAATTCTTATCACGGCTTTCTCTTTTTAATTCTTCAAAACTAGCTTAAATATCAAAGCAGGCATCTTCCTCCATTTCACATTTAGCAACACAGTACCCCATTCATCAAATTCATAGCATTTCTTTGAGTTTTGTTATTCTATATTTAACTACATCCTTACCTCTTTTGTCTGCCTTTCCCCAGTAGGTGATGAGTTTGCAGAAAACGGGCCCTTTCTGCTCCTATCAACACTGTTTCTCCAGTACCGAGACTAGCACATAACACATACACCACACAATGAGTAGTTTTAAGTAAATTAACAAGTGGATGTAAGGGAGGGTTATTTTGCTCAACATGAGAAATGTTATCTAATGAAGATCACATATTAACCTTGCTATCCATTTTGGTAAAAATATTTGACTTGGAAATATTGAGATTTCTATACAAACACAGCATCTAGGAAACATGTTTTGGTTGTTGTCTTATTGGAGATTATTATCAATCTGCTATACCTTAGATATTTTGATCAGAAGCATTTTGCTAATTCCAAATTCTCCTTGATAGTGCTAAATGATTAGAAAATTAAAAATCTTTCCCCTTCAAAGTCTTATTTTTTTCCTTATTTAATCAACAAATGTCTATAGTAGCAGAAGTACCTATATTACTGATGAGGATTAAACAGTGGAGTAAAATCCTGAGGAAAAAATAATTTTTTAAAGAAGACAGCAATCAGTTAATATTTTCTTAGTCAGTATATAAGGACTTTTGGATGCTAATTCTCCCCAGTGAACAAACATATCTGCCATTACTGTATATGTGATATATATGTATAGATATATACATATATATAATATTACATATCTATTTTTATTAAATAAAGAATGTGCTCTAAAAGATAGATTATAATGTCTTTTCTTGTAACTGGGCCATAGTTGCTCCAATGCTGTTTTACTACCTTTTTATTATTTATGCTCTATGTGGATACTCTATTCCTTTGAGAAAGGAAAATGAATACTGTGTTATTTTTGTTACTGAACTCCTTAGTCCTGTGAATAAACTGGTCTTTCCTTATTTAGAGCTGGTAAGAACTTGACAACTGGGGGTAATATTTCATTTCAAGTGTTAGAAAGTTTTTCTGAACTTTTTTTTTTTTTGCTATTGGTTATCAATAGAGCTTTTAAGAAGATACATGGCAGTTTCAGGGCCAGAGTAGGGTTCACTGAGTTAAGGCTAATATTTTAATATATCATAAGGATAAAAATCAGCACAAGGGGATATGAAAGCCCACATGTTTCATAAGCTTCTCATATTCTTTATTGTATTTAGCTTCTTAATGCAATGTTGCTGGTGTCTTTAGAGCTTCATATTTGGAAATAATTAAAGACTAATTTTATTTGTTGCCAAAGAAGTAGATCCCCACAGAACAATATTGAGGTCATTGAACAGGAAGAGCTGAGAGAGAAGATAGAAATGATGTCGCAGGAGAAACCAGAAGTGATGAGGATGGAATAGTTCTTTTGCGTCAGATAGACAATCGGGAGGTATGGTGCTGAGGGTAGGGAGAGGCAAGACAATTATTTATGGTGACGTTTTTGTTTTAAAAATATTTGCAGAAAGGGAATCAGAACAAACCATGGCTAAAAAGACAACATGCCAACGATGACTGGAATGTTGTGTCCAGGATCAAGGACTAATAGAGTGTTTGTAAACGAAATCGCGTTAAGTACAATTCGGAAGAGTTTTGTGCACAGATACATTTATAATCATCAAAGTCAATTAACCAAATATGTAAATAGTTTTTCTTGTACAACAAAAAGCATGACTTCTAAATTTTACTTACAGATATTTCCTTAAAATGCTATCTAATATTTTACTGTCTGGACTATAGAAATGGAAATTTGTCAAACTGGCTGAAGGGGGCACACACAGATGGTTGTTCAATCTTCATTACCCCTGGGGAAAGGGTCCAAAGCATTTTGTCAGGAGCTGATTTTGGGATTAGCTCTAACTAATGTTTTCATTCATATTATGGATGATGGAATAGGGTAACTTGATACATTTCCCAATTATTGCAAATCGTGTAGGTAAGCTAGCACCTGAAAGAACTTGATTACAAAATAAATGTGCATTTTTAGTTGCAGAAGAGAGTGACTGACCGTTTATTTAGATGAGCAAGATGCTGGGTGTGAACTACTAGTACTGGTAAAAGTAACTTATATTTATGTTGTGCTTTAATATTTAGAAAACAAGTTCGCAGATTTACTTATTTATCTTACCTTCAACCTTGGAAACAGGTGAAATGTTCACTCTGGAAATAAAGATGGGACTAAGTTTGCTTTTAAGGGTTTGACAGAGAAATATAGAGGGACAGAGCATAATGAAGACTGAGCGGAATAATCAATTGCTAAATAAATTTGCATCCAAGCTTCACCCTAGGATGTTTAAAGAAGATTTGCACCTCGTGATATGATGCATGGTGTGCTAATTTTACTGGTATTATCAAAATTGGGCAAGCTTTGAATTCGTGTATGGTGCTAAATTGAGTTATACAAAACTTACGGACAGAAAAAAGTGGCATAGGTACCGAAATCAGCAGGATTTCTAATGTGTTTAGAAGACTAGTGTGAACAAAAACTATGGCCATTATTGAACACAGAAGAGGGAAATTGAATAGTATATATTGAACTTCTAACACACTTTCATGTTTCATTATTGGAAGAAAAGGCTACAACTCTCCACTATTTCTATTGGGTGTAGGAAAATATATAGTCACATTTTTTTCCAGGAAGAACATCTATAAGGAATGACATCACCTAACCATGCAGCTGAGATGTATGCTTACTAGTGGGATGACTGAGAATAATCACTACTCCTAATCCATCTCTCTGTGCACCCTCCCTTCTTACCATTTTCCCTCCTCCTCTTTTACTATTTCCTCTCGCCTTTTAAAAGATACTGTTACTTTTCTTAATAAGGATGATTTTTGTTAAGACTAAAATTTGGACAAGGATTAAAACTTGACCTAAGACTGTTTTATTATATAATCCAGGTTTACCTTTTAGCATCATTTAGGTGTTCTTACCATATGCAACTGAGTACCAGTGAGGTATCTGGCTCCTTGTATTTTAAAATGTGATATTGTTATGAAAGCCTAAAGTTGAAAGTACTTCTAAGATACAGAAAATAATCATATGTTATTCTCTCTTTTAGGTCAAATGGCAGGTGATCATACGAGGCTGGAGTTCCATAACATAGAGACTGGCATCATCACAGAACGACGATATCTTTCTTCTGTCCCCTCCAATTTCATTGGACACCTGCAGAGCCTGACATTTAATGGAATGGCATACATTGACCTGTGTAAAAATGGCGACATAGATTACTGTGAGCTCAATGCCAGATTTGGCTTCAGGAACATCATAGCAGACCCTGTCACCTTCAAGACCAAATCGAGCTATGTTGCCTTAGCTACCTTGCAAGCCTACACTTCTATGCATCTTTTTTTCCAGTTCAAGACAACATCCCTAGATGGACTAATTCTGTATAACAGTGGGGATGGAAATGACTTTATTGTGGTTGAATTAGTTAAAGGGTGAGTAAATGCCCATTCAATAACAAATAAAAGTTTGGAAAAATGGACATCAATTACCAAAAAATATACACTAAGAAGAATATATTAGCTCATAAGGTGGTGGGAAGGGGCAGGCGGAGGACAAATAGGGATGCATTTGTTTAAATCATCTTAGGGATCTTAAATTAATATGGTTCAGGACAGTTTTTTGCATGTACGTTTTCACATATGAGATACAAATTACATCAGGCTGTAATGTATAGAAGGCATGTCATGAATCTTACACTTCAAGTGGGCGTTTCCTGACTATGCACAATGTAATTCCACAAAAGCACTGCTTCAAGTTTGGAGGATAGTCTATGCTAAATTAAATAGCTAATTCAAGTACTCAGATTATTTAAATTTCAAAAAATCATTTTAGCACAAACTTCTTTCTATGTCAGAGTTCCTTAGAGAATTTAGAAAGTAAGATTTGTGTAAACTTTTCTTAAAACTCGGAGGAAAACTTAATGTATTTTAATTGATTTGTGCATTTATTCATTCATTCTGCAAATAGTATTGCATATTTACAATAGGCTACATCATGTGCCATGCACTGATAAACATATATATACCTCTGCAACCCTTGTGCACATCTCAGATTGCTACAACTGTGAGTCATACCTGCACACACCAACATACAATCCTAAGGTTTGTAGATGAACACATAAATAGAAAAGAAAAGCACTGTGACATGTTTCTTAAAATGATCACATGCAAAGGCTCAGGAGTCTTCAGGGAAATTAGAAAAACCTGTGGAGTAGGGAGTGGGTATTTGATCTGGGTGTTGAAGGTTGAGTACACATTTCCTATACTCGAATGGTGATTGGAGATAAAGGAGAAAAGCAGGTGCAAGAATGAGAAGAATGTCCATTTCCAGTGGTTAGAAAAGAATGGAGGGAATTGTGGAAATAGGGAAAGCATGGTAAAAGATACCTCCTTCCAAATTCAAGTTAAATGTAGACCATTATTTTAAAAATCATTTTCACCCTTTCCTTTAGGAAAAACACTGAACAATCGAAGTGTTTGTTTCTTCTTGATAGCTGAGCTTCTACGTAACTCATTGTCATGACCTCTAGTAAGGATGAAACCACTGGGAAAAAAAATCTCCATTTGTAATATCAACTTTAACTTCATCAAAATTTTAAAAATTTAAATTTTTCCTCTTTCATTCTTTTCCCAGGTACCTACATTACGTGTTTGATTTGGGAAATGGTGCTAACCTCATCAAAGGAAGCTCAAATAAACCTCTCAATGACAATCAGTGGCACAATGTGATGATATCAAGGGACACCAGCAATCTCCACACTGTAAAGATTGACACGAAGATCACAACGCAAATCACCGCTGGAGCCAGGAACTTAGACCTCAAGAGTAAGTGCATGTTAAGTCAGAGTAGCCAGTCTTGCACCACACAGTCTCCCTTTACCTGGAAAATCCTTTGCTTAGGGGTGTGTTTGTACCTTCTGCAAAGATGGACCAGAATTTCATTTTCAGCACATAATTAATAATACAACACACAAGCCTCTGCTCCCCCTTTAACGTGGTAGGAACCTATGTATTTTTAATAACAGCTTAAAAAATGCAGCACCTGAGAAAGCATGCATGATTAAAATACAGAAAGTGAGAAAAATATAATATCGGTCTTGATATTAAAAAGGCATTTGTAAGTTACTTAAGTCCCAAGAGTTTTCAATTGACTTAAAGTTAGGGAACCAGATATATAAGGAGCTTATTCTAGAGCTTATTAGTTTTCTTTCCTTGGTGAGGTTTCCCAGATACTGTCAGACTCCCTGACGAATAGGAGTTTGAGGCTGGCTTAGATACCCCGTGTCTCCAACAGTGAATTCTGTCGCGCATCACACAAACACACGCACACGCACACGAATGCTTTCACCAGCTGGTAAGAAAGTCTTACCATACACTTCTGTTACTTATTGATACTCCATTTCTCAAATGTACAAGACAAAATGCTTAGAAAACATGTCAATAATAGGAGAAAAATGACAGAAGTTTCTATTTGAATCCCTTGTGATTCACTAAGAATGTATGTGTGGATCCCATCTCATTTAACACTACAAGCATTGCAGAAGGTATTATTAGCATGTTATTCTCAATGTGGACAATGTGAGGTTTGAATGACTCCAGCAGCCTCCCCCAGCCCCGCTGATTCTTCTGCTCTATCCTGATGCATTACACAGCCTCACAGATATCATTGCAGGCATAATTTTTCTTGGAAAGAGTTGCTCATTTTATTGATGGAGTCTTTCCCTTTGATTCAAAAGTTAGATATATTCAGGAGTGAAGTTAGGAGACTGGAAAGAGAAAATTCAACAGAACTATCTCTCTCTCTCTCTCTCTCTCCCTCTTTTTTTTTTTTTTTTTTTTTTTTTTTTTTTTGCAAAATGAAAATATTGTAACCCAGGCTGGAGTGCAATGGCACCGTCTCCGCTCACTGCAACAGCCGCCTCCTGGGTTCAAGCGATACTCCTACCTCAGCCTCCTGAGTAGCTGGGATTACAGGCTTACACCACCACACCCGGCTAATTTTGTATTTTTAGTAGAGACAGGGTTTCGCCATGTTGGGCAGGCTGGTCTCAAACTCCTGACCTTAGGTGATCCACCCACGTGGGCCTCCCAAAATGCCGGGATTACAGGTATGAGCTGCTGCGCCCAGCCTCCACAGAACTCTTTCTAGAGAAAAATGCTCTTTCTAAATAAGGTGAAAGGAGAAAGAAAAGTGTTTCACTTTCTTTTATTAGCAGAATATATTTTGAATCCCAGGACATTATTTGTTCAACACATAAAATGTGTGGTAATAGACATCTCCCTTCTTTCACAGTGGGCTTCTTGTTAACGTCAAAGAGATCGTATTTGTACCCACAAATCTAAGAGCTTAGCTCAAAACATAAAATGAAATTCAAACAAATGCTTTTAACAGGCAAAACCTCTTTCTCTTTCTTCTCTCTGATTGAAGTGATTGAACTGCTTTTCCTTCTGTATTTTTCATGTGTCCCTGTTTTGCACAGTGGGCTCAGGTAGTAATTGTCAAAAGAAAGGGAGAGATTGTAAAATTCAGTGTGCAGACCAAGCCACCAAAGCCAAAGCAAAAAGTGTGCTGTTTGTGTAGGTGAGACGTCAGTAAGTATAAGGGAACTTCACTGGAAATTAGGAATACTCTGTTGGAGATTAAAATGGCTTAAAAAAAAAAAAAAAAGGCACTCCATAATTGGTTGAGGTATGTGGCGTACCCAGCCCTACACATTGAGAATCCAGAGAAACAATGCTAGAAAATGGATTATATTTCCTTGGACAGTTAGGACACTGTCTGCTGAGAAGTGAATATCTGCTTATTGTTCATTAAGAAATGGAAATGGAGGTGATAGGAGATTGTAGTCTAGTGTTCTTTCTGGTGGAAATACTTACACATCTAAGGACTTCAGAGTTTATTTTTGTTAAAGCATTGAGTGTTACATAACTCTGAAGATAAGGCAGGTGTTGCCCATATAAAGAAAAAATACTAAGTATGAATTTTAAAATGGCATATTATATAATATTAAGATATATAGTAATGAACTCTGAGTATATTTGTGTTTTTTTAAAAGCACCATTGAGGCTGAGCGTGGTAGCTCACACCTATAATCCTAGCACTTTGTGAGGCCGAGGCGGGTGGATCACGAGGTCAGGAGTTCAAGACCAACCTGGCCAAGATAGTGGAACCCTGTCTCTACTGAAATACAAAAATTAGCTGGGCATGGTGGTGGACACCTGTAGTCCCAGCTACTCGGGAGGCTGAGGCAGGAGAATTGCTTGAACCCAGGAGGTGGAGGTTGCAGTGAGCCGAGATTGTACCACTGTGCTCTAGTCTGGGTGATAGAATGAGACTCTATGACTGTCTCAAAAAAATAAGCACAATTAAAATTGTGAATTTCCCATGTGAAGGGACTAATCATTAGTATAGAATAATACCTTCTGCATTGCAGAAAAGTGAGAGCAAGTTTCTAAAATTAGGCTAAGTCTGGTCTAATACATTGGGTGTGTGATCTGATGGCAACAGCAACCCAGAGTGCCTCTGATCATGTGCACCTTCAGCTAGAGGGAGTTTGAGGACAGTCTGCTGTGGGGCCTGACATCTCTTGTCTCCATCATCACCACTTTTGGTAAGTGTGGCTACCAGCATTGGCCAGAGCATGAGTATTTACATAGCACTGACTCTGGAAAGAAGACAGCAGGGTTTCTGCAATGGCAAGCTCTCAGTATCTAGGAGAACACTGACACTGAAGGAGCGCTTAGAGGATGGAGGACACGATACTGTGGAGCTGTACTAGAGCATAGAAACAAAGCTGGGATCACCTAGAAGGCTTTTTATGTCAGTAATGTTTAAGGGATAGTTCTGAAACATGAGTAAGAGCAATGAGGCATTGTTTCTTTCTTCCACATGAATACCTACTGAAATTTAGAGGGGCTTATTCATAAAGGAGAACTTCTACCTGAACTCTTCACTTAGACATGGAGAACACTGTTTTTTTTTTTGTTTTGTTTGTTTGTTTGTTTGTTTTTTACATACTAATCAGGTAGCATTCTGCAGGAAAAATGAAAGTTGACCTATTTTGGTCAATATATTGTACTCTTCAGGAATTAAAGAAAACATCAGGTTTACTCTCCCCTCTGCTGTAAGTCATTGCAGCCATCTTTAGTGCTTCTCGAAAAAAGGTCAGCCAACTTTAACTACACGAGAATCATGTAGTGGTGTTCGTGAAGTGCAGATTTCTAGATCCTATCTCAGACCAACCGAGGCAGTAATCATTTGAGAGAGATGTGCAGAAAACGACAGACATCTGTATTTTTAAAGAGCATTGACTGATACAGATATCATGCGCTAGAGAGTCCTGAAATAAAGCAAGATTTATGTAGAAGCCAAATTTAACTCACTTTTAAATTTTTGTATAAATCTTGTTTTTGCTTTTATTTTAGAATTTTACTGTTTTGTGTTTGTTTTACCAGCCCTGAGCCGAAGTCACGCTATTGGCTGGTTAGAATTATTGGGAGAATTTTTTTTTAAATCTTCCTTAGGTTTTACTATACCTTAAAAAGACACTAGAGGGCAGTAGAAGGCCACATAACATGCTGCATAGGACAGAGTTTGGGAAATCTCAGTCTGCTCCATTTGCAAGGGGAAGTCGTTTCTTTTGTTTTCAGACATGTAAAATCCCACGGTTAGCTTTTATAGCGATGCATACTTTTGTTCGTGGCTCTGCTCCATTATAGGAAGAGGACTTCAGTGAAGAACTTTGAAAACTGGGGCTCATGTATTTCGTTCCCCGCTTTGACTCCAATAGAGATGGTCAGAAATGGGCAGGACTCTAATGATCTTTTCTCTCAGAAGAGAAATTCCATGCAGCTGACCTCGTTCGGCTTATCTTTCACGATACCGCTCTATTCTCAGGGGGCTGTGTGTCTCTCCCTGCTGATACAGTTTTGCTTTCATCTTTATTTCCCAGCTGTTTGTGTTCTATTCCCTCTGGTTATTATGTACAAGCAGCAACATGCAAAGAAAGGAGCAGCAGAAATTTGCTCTCTGGAATGATTTCCTAGCATGGCTTTATATTCATTTTAGGACTTCCGAGTCCTGCCTCCTTTAGAGAAATAATGGGTTGGTGCGATTCCTCCCGATGTTCCTTCTCTTGCTCCTATATTTGGCAAATTTGTATGTTAGTACATGCATTTATATGGAAGGGAGCTCATATTTATTAAGTGCCTACTAAATGCTAAGTAGATTTAACTGAGGTTATTGTATTTAATCCTTGCAATTACCCAGGGGTTTAAACTGAGGTCAGTCTTGCTCATTCATTAATCTAGTTCAAGAAAATAAGATAGGGAGGAAGAATTGCTTTTGGCCCCCACCCTCAATGAGTACCCTTCTTTAAGACATTATTACCCTAAGTGTATCCTTCAGCAAATTGAGGATACATAGTTGAGAAGGGGGAAAATTAAAGATTCCTAGCTGTGTAGCATAGAGTGCCCTCAGGTGACCACCAAGCAAAACTACATAAAACTGAGTACAGCAATTTGTTTCTGGGCCCCATCTAGGTCAGCTCAGATAGCACTTGGTCCTTTCTTCCTCCTCTGTTCTCCCTCTCAAACCCAAAATTCCTTTAAGGGCTTTGAGATCTGGCACTGTCTATGATCTCGCCCCTTTCCTTCTTACCACGATCACCACCCATTTATCTCCTCCTCAACCTTCCTCATACTCCTCCTTAAATCTCGCCGTCAAGGCAGCTGGCTGCCATTGTTCACCCTGGTAGCAAGCCATGTAAATGTCCCCTAATCAGAAACAACTCAACAGGGACTTTTTATTCAAATACACTTACTCCATAAGCAAAATTTGAAGATGAATAGCATTCTTGCTCTTTTTTCTTGATGTCTGGCCAGTCGCTATTACTCAGCTCCCTGCCCTCTCGAATCCTGAATGTAACACACATCCCCTCCATGTTCTACCTTTTCATGTTGCTACTTGACAAATCTTTACTGCAGTCATTCAATAAACCAGATTCTATTCAAAGACGTAGTCATGTTTAAACATGCCCAGGCTTTGTGTATTCAGTCCACACGACATCTGACAGCCCACTTGTCTTGCCCAGATGTTTTGTTTAAATAGAAAATATTCAGGAAGGAGTGATGTTGAGCTTAGCCTTAGAGCAGGATATGGCACTGGGAATGGAGAGAAGGTACCACTGTCCTGTGGTTAGCCCACCTTAATTAGTTTTTTTGTTTGGGGTTTTTTATTTTTCGTCTATAAGGGAAAGAGGTTTATCAGCATTATTTCCATCTGTAGGAGATTATTTTAAGGATCCAGTAGGATGTAAGAGAGACAAGAAACCCTTTTAGCTGTTGAATGAGGAGGCTGCACAGAGGGTAAGAACTTTGTTCTTGGAATCATACTGGGATCTCAAGAGCCATCCTCTTGGTTGTTGCCTTGGATACACATGTTCACTGCTCCCTAATCCATGGCCCCACGAGGACAGCCGCAGCCACCCCGGCTCCGTTCTGTCTGCTGGCACTTCTGTGGGATCGTTTCTCTCTGCCTCCTGGCTTCTTCCATTCTTGGCTTCTTCTGTCTCGTGGCTTCCATGTTGCTGTGTATGTTTCCACCTCTGTCCACTCACACTTCATCTCACTTTCCAATACCCCCCAGTACACGGTTTAATACAGTGAATGGACCTGTTACCGTCTGGTCTAGGCTACAACTTCATAAGTTTTTCCCTGCTGCTACTGGCCAGGCTCATCTCTTTAGTCCAATTAGCTGTCAACACAGAGGTAGGTTTTTGAACTTGAGAGAGAAGAGATAGAGACTATGGGTTGGAAGGCTGTCTTTAACCTCTGAGAAAGGAGCAGGGTAATTTTCTCATTTTGAAGGGCCCTGAATGCCAGGCCAGAAGATGGGAAGGGTGAAATGAAAGGGTTTTGAGCGGGAGAGAAGAGGTCACAATGCTTGTTAGAATTATTTCTTTGGCTTCAATGGGATGGAGGAACTGAGGCTCAGGGAAAAGACACCACTTTGGATGCAATTTGCCATCGTACAGAACAAAGACGATAAGGTTCTGAGTATGTAGAAATAAGACTTGACATTTTTGTTACTCGTTTTCTTACACCAGAATTACAGAGCAGTTACTTGAAAGAGAGATGTGAAACTACTATTTCCCTTCTGCCACCTCCTTTGAATCCCCAGGCTTTGCAGAATTCATCTCAATCTATTCTCTTTACTATAAAGCCTTCGTCAGTTCGTTTTAATCCTGCTCTCAACTTCCCACCCCCATTAAGACATCATTCCCTTCCCGTGCAGTTATCTGGGACCTGCCATCTAACATTTGGTTTGAAAATTCTTCTCTCTGCTTCCCTGTGGTTCTTGGCCAACCTCACACTATTTTAGCAGAGTTTACATTCTTTATTCTCCACTCAAAGCATTTTTAAGAAACTCCTTCACCCATTTTACTTGTTTCTGAATTTCTCTGATATTAGCTGTGGGTTGTCTATATTTGGTTTTATCAACTTCCTCCAACTATGTTATTTGAAATTTCTCTTCCCACCATTTGACTCATACGAACTTAGAAACTGTAAGTGATCTTGGAGATTATCTGGTATGACCAATTCCATTTACAGATGAGAGAAGTATGCTCAGGAGAGGTTGACCCGCACAGCTATCCCAGTTCATGCTTTTTTTACCATAGCTCAGGGGACACAAGTTGAGTTGCTCATACCAATCTCCATTGACTGCTGGTAACAACCTGCCCCAACACACTGAGAAGAAATCTGCATCCTTATGTGGATTCATCGCTGAGAATTATTGGTGTGATCAGTCACAGGCCCAAGGTAGAGATTGGGAGCGAGAGAGCCACCTATTGATTCTGTTTTTAGTGAAGCTTCAAAGTCCCCGACCCATCCCATTTGCAGATGTGAGAAGCCCTGGCGTTGGTTTCTTCTCTCGCAGCACCCTAGCTGAACTCTGACAGCCACAGACCTTGGCTTCCATCCTGGGAACAGCCACAAGGAGGTTGTGTACAGGAATAAATAGCTCTCCTCACGTTTTCCACAGCTAAGTGTGGGCTACTGGAAAGCTCAGTCCTATGCTCAGGTGCCTTTCACAACAAGCTGACAGGTTACCATGTCCCAGCAAGGTGGTGATTAGATGGCTTGAGTTCTCCAAGGTGGTGACATTTGTGCCAAGAAAAAGCAAGTACCTGTAAGTGCTCAGAGCTTAGTTCTCAAGGGTCAGGTGACTGCTCACAAGACCTCAGCCTCATTCAGAGACGAGCCTTCCGTGCAGGTCCCTCTGGGGAATGCCAGGAGTGGTGCTGCGTTGTCTTCTTAGAATTTGAGCTTCTTGGTTAAGTGCTGTCTTTGTCAGCTGTCCAAGAAAGCAGATATCTGAGAATATCTTTCTCATTCAAGTAGGATTTAAATCTTCAAGGTTTTCTTGGCTCTCAGACCTCCTTCTTTTTGCTGAAGAGAGACTTATACAAAAGTCTTTGGGGTACAGGTAGCATAAAACCATTCAGACTGACAGTAATGGGGAAAAGGAGAGGGTATAGCATTCAAGGAACTCAAGGACAAGAAAAGAGAAATCAACACTGGTCTTCATAAAAGGCATATTCAGAAAAGCTCTTAGCAGTAAGCCAGTGTTTCAGCTTCACTTGGTCTCTACTGGGGCTGTGAACTGACTCCCATCAGTGGCCCAAAAAGCATTCCCTTGTTCTTTTCCCTCTCTGCACACTAGTTGTCTCTGCTTTCACAAGCATTGGTAAGCTTGGCCTCCTCAGATCTGGCTTTGCATCTCTGATCAGCTCAAATACCTAAGAAAGACTCACTTAAGTTCAGCAGTTGTAGTGCCAAATTCTTGGAAGAGTATATTTGATTGAGACAGATGTCTTTCCCGTGACCAGGATGGGGGAATAAGAGACTGAGTCACATTATACGAATATGAA
This sequence comes from Cheracebus regulus, assembly GCA_963574635.1. Classification (NCBI taxonomy): domain Eukaryota; kingdom Metazoa; phylum Chordata; class Mammalia; order Primates; family Pitheciidae; genus Cheracebus; species Cheracebus regulus. Next base: position 61,010 of record CAUYQU010060659.1, read on the forward strand.
TTTACTGGATTTGTTTAAGGAAATATGGGGATAGTCTACTTGGGTTATAAATGGAGCTATCAAAGGCTCAAAAAGTGTAATCTTTAACCTGCTAGACAAGAATTAAGGGATAGGGTTTGCCTTGCTCCAGTAGGGTGTGAGGATATGGTTAAAATTCTTAAAGGTGGTAGAATACTGGGTGCTATGCGATACCCAAATATTTAGATAATGAAACTCATAAATGCTTGAGTGAGCAGAATTTGTTTTTGGGTGGAGACAGAGACTTAGTTTATACATAGGAAGTACATGAGATATCAAAGCCAGAAGCAACAGGCAGAGGTTCCCAGGAATTCACAGGAAACACAAGGAGAAAGAGGACCCTAGATTTTTACCTTCTGTGCAATTGCCAGGGTCCAAACCAGACTCATCTAGATCCATAATGGACATACAGGCGCAGGCGGACATCTGGGAAATGTTACAATTGTTTACTGTAGATCCCAAAAGGGAATGTCACTATTATTTTCAGGCAGTTGTCTCATCAGGTTGGATTTCAGCAATAATGCAGCCCCTGCCCTGTTTCAGCATGCACCAGAGGAAAACTAGCTTCCAACCTGGATACTGTACAATTCCTCTTGAGTCACGGTCAACATGGAAATAGACTTGAAAGTTAGGTGGGCTTAAAACCAAGTTGCTTCTCCCACTGCAGAGATACTCAAAAGTTAAATCTCCCATCTTTACCCACACAGGAGAGTGCATTTTTGATGGCATAGTGCTGTTGTGGCTCTTCATTGTCATGCACTAGAGGGTGTTTCCAGTGCTCCTCAGTAATCATATTAGGCCAATCAGCATTTCCCCTTGGCATCACGTGAATGTGGTTTTCTGTGTCTGTTCTTAAAAAGGGGCCCCTTTTTGGACTTTGCAATTAATTATTTTGGATGTTCTTAAGGACCAGAAGCATACAGCATTATAATTAACAACACAGTCTTTGAGGTCAGAAAGACTTGGGTGAAATCGCATCTCTACTGTTTCTTTTGTGTATTTCCTTATGCAGAATATATCACTATCACCATCATCGTCATAATCATCCTCATCTACTTTTACTAGGCATTAGAGAGTTACATATATTTCCTCTTTAATTTTTGTGACAAACAGGTGACGTTGCTGTACTTATCCCCATGTAATGGGTGATGAAACGAATGTAAGGCTTAGGGAGGTTAAGCATCTCACCAGAACAATAATGATAGTGATATTAAATAGAAACTATTTTAACCATTTCTAAGGGCTTGTCATATCTCATGTACTGTTATAAATATTTACACATGGTATTTCATGTCCATTAATTTCCTGAATAATACACAAGGTTAACCAGTGTATTCTTTGTTGCTCAAGGGTTTATAGAAAGGACTGGGAGGGCTTGTAAGGCTCGTTTGGATCTGACAGGTGTTGGCAATATTTCGGCCAATTTCCCACAACTTCCCTAGTACAGAAGAGCCCATCTGGTGTCTCAATTTCTTAGAGGTTGACTACTATGATGTTACTTATGAATGTCCCTAGATGATCTGTGGGAAGTTCTCTCCTGTCTCCCACCCTCATGCTCCATGCACACTCCCCTACCCACAATACACACTCCTTAGGCCCCTCACCGTTGACCTCCCCTTGGAGATCTGGGACTGTAAGAAGAATTCGAACCCTATAAGGGCCTCTACTAATGTACTATTATTTCTATAACACAACGGCTCTTTGACAGTTAAAAATTTAACATGTGTAGTTCCTTATAGTTTTTGTGAAACCTGATGAACTAAGTTTCCCAAAATGATGTCTAAAATGATATTATGTGTCTTTTGATGAGACCTGTGTGAGTCATGCACATCAATAGAGTGGTGTGGAAAGCTGAGTGTCTTCTGAGAAAAACTATCTCATAACTTGGGTCTGTCTTTATTAAATTACCTTCGTTACTGTCACCATTATCCTTGTTATTGTCAATTATGTCATTTATGCATGCCTGTATGTCACGCATCATGTTAAGGGCTTATATGTGAAAGGATTGTATTAAATAAGCATGATGTCTAATATAGGGGGATCCTTCTGCTTCCTCCTCGTAGACACTTACCATGTGGGGCTGCCCTGTCTAAGCAGTCCTGCCTGGCTTCCTCTTGTGCACATGGGGCCCACCTTGGCCCATGAGGAGTTTCCAGGATTCTTTGTCCCCTCAACCTTGGAAGTATACCCGATTCCCACTGCTCTCATTTCCATTCTGCTACCTCAAGTTCTTTGCAGCTTTCTCAGCATGTCAGGTGTCAGTTCCGCGTCCCCCAACAATAGGGATCATAAAGCAAGTGCCCCAGGAGACCGTCCTCTGAGAGCTGCCTCACTAGGCTTGGCTAGACCATAGGAGCACAGACTCACTGCACAGTAAGAGCTACTTCAAGAAATATTCCCAGATGGCTTTCCTTCCCATTTCTGACCCATTTTATTATTATTATTTTCTTGAGGTAGCTGAGGGGTTCAAGGGCCTTCGAACCAGTATTTTACCTGTTCCTTTATAAATTTTCAATCTGGGTGCCTGTCTCATTCTCACATTGTCTGATATCGACTGTGTTGGCACTTCATTCAGAAATTCAATTTTAGTATTCTATTTCACACATATAGTCTCTTAATCCTCACGACCATTAGATCAATGAATTATTAGTGCCCCCATTTGATAGATGAGATCACGGAGACTTGGAAAGCTTAAGCGAATTATTCATTCTCAAGTGGCACCAAGTGACAGAAACAGAATTTAAACCCAGGTCTGTGGCAATATTTAAATACTACCATCTGTATTTGCCAAAATATTTGAAACGGTTACTTCTGAATATCTAGAGTGAAAAGCTAACACTTATTTGAATCTTGGAGAGAAATGTCATAAAATAAAAAAAGCTTTCTATTCCATAAAAAATCTTAATCAAGCTTCTACTTTTCTTCTATGTTGTATAATATTGAAAACTTCATTTCTGGTAGTTGCAAAGGAACTGGATATTTCTACTTTACTTTCTATATGCTCTTCTCTCCCCTTTACCTTGCATAGAATCTATATATTGGTTCTATCTTCTTAGCCCCTGAAGTCCTCCTCCAACAATACAGCTAACAACTTTAATTGCTTTGCGTCCCTTATATGTATTCTTAGGACCTTTGCATTTATAGGTGCTTAGAATTTGCTCAGGCATAACTAGTACTTGGGTGATTGGGGGCTGGTCTTTCAGTCAGTCACTGACTGTTTACTTACAGGCTCATTTAACTGTCAAAGTGTTCAATTTCCATAGCATTTAGGAAAAGTTCCTTATGTTTCCCTGATCTGGAGGAGGGATCCCTGCTTTTAAGTATCTGCATTTCTCTTTAAGAATGGTTAATGTTGGAAGAACAAAGTGTTTGGAGACACACCCTAGGAAATTATACCAACTGGATGTGGTGGTGACCTCATTGGTATTAATAATATCCCATCTTTGTATCACAGAAGGAATTTCTTTTTTAGAAAATAATACAGAAGCGTTCAAATACTTTAGGAAAAACAAGAGTTTGATTTGACTCCAGGAAGCTCATAATATTTTAAAAGCTCTTTGGCAATGTCTGTAAATTTTGTGTGTGTGTGTTTTACACTACTTTGTCCTTTCAAGCTACACAGAGAACCACTGGTGGCTATAACCTTTTTTATCCTGTTGATATCTAAGCTGAGAGCCAGTGCCAGTTTTTCACCTGCATTGAACAGACCACTGTTACAGGAAAGAGCTGTTCTTTTATTTACCCTTCATACCACTGGATCTTCCCCACCCAAAATAGATGTTCATTTGTTTTGAAATAAGAAAGGAAAATATCTTTCAAATAAGAAAAGTTATTTTGGGAAAGAAAGTCTAATTGTTCTATACAATATTTGGGAAAAATAACAGGTTTGTGTAAGTTCTGCTACTGGTTCCCTATTTGTAAGTCTCTTTTAATTTCCAGAACAGTCATTTCTAAACTCCTGTGTCTATTTTACTCCTGTCATTAAGAAGAGTTTTAGTAAAAATGGGAGAGAGTGTGGCACATCAGGAAACCAAGTAGCCTGGGAATCAGAGGCTTAAGTGCTAGCATTATTATTCTTGTATTGTTTGTATTACCCTGGGCAGGTAACTAATCTTTTCAGAGGGGTAGTCTGCTTTTCTGGCAGGCGGGGATAGTGAAGGGTTATAACAAGAATCAAATGGAATAAGAGATGTGAAAGTGTTACAGAAAGGGGCTTTGATCCAGACCCCAAGAGAGGGTTCTTAGACCCTGCGCAAGAAAGAACTTGGGGCAGGTCAATGGAGAAAGGTGAAAGCAAGTTTATTATAGAAGTAAAGAAACAAATGGCTACTTTATAGGCAGGGCAGCCTCATGGACTGCTCAACTGAGTATACTTATAGTTATTTCTTGATTATCTGCTAAACAAGGAGTGGATTATTCATGAATTTTCCAGAAAATGGGTGGCAATTCCCAGAAGTGAGGGTTCTTCCCCTTTTTAGAATATATAGTAACTTTCTGACCCTGACGTTGCCATGGCATTTGTAAACTGTCATGGCACTGGTGGGAGTGTCTTTTAGCATGCTAATGCATATAATTAGAATATAATGAGCAGTGAGGATGACCAGAGGTCACTTTCATTGCCATCTTGGTTTTGGTGGATTTTGGCCAGATTCTTTACTGCATCCTGTTTTATCAACAAGATCTTTGTGACCTATATCTTGTGTGGACCTCCTATCTCATATGTTACTAAGAATACCTGACCTTTGGGAATGCAATCCAGTCCAATAGGTCACAGCCTTATTTTACCCATTCCCTGTTCAAGATGGAGTCACTCTGGTTCAAATGCTTCTGACAAAAGCACCTTTCCAACTGCAGTGTTTATGCATCTGTCAGGTATAGCAGTATATGTGAGGCTAAAAACCTCTGCAAACCCATATGCAGTCCCAGAGAGCATTACACAGTGAGTAAAAAAATGAAATATGTAATAGTGACAGAATTATCTTCTGTAAGGAATGTCATGGGTATTTAAACTGGCTGTCATTTGGATGGAGACAAAAGGAAAAAATTGAAACTCTTTGTACCCAATTTTTACCTAAAGGTAAATTTAAAAATTTAAAGCCATTAGATGAAGTTAGCTTGGCATGGATTTATATGCCTGAACCCGCACCCCATCTGCCACAGTGTCACTGGCATACAGTGTGTTTAAAAGAAGATGGATTACTATACACACTCCCATCGCAATTTCACTTTATTATTTCCCATTTAGCATGCCCACCAGGTTTCCTCACAGTCTGCTGGCCAAACATACAAACAAAATCTGTCCTCCTGTTATAAGTTTCAGAATCGTATTTTTAAAAAATATCTCCTTTCTTTGGGCAATTTTGTTTCAAAATTTAAATAATAAACAAAAGTTCCGAATATTGAAAGAATTATCTGCTCTGTTCATAAGTGTGATAGCAGTATGACCTCCCCAAAAGTCACTACAGGAAAACTTTAAGGTCTGAACTCTTATCTTGCTGGAGTTGCCCCTCCCCCAATTGTCCCACAGAAGTGCTGGTTTGTATTAGGTTGGGCCATGGACACATACAAGCGTCTGATTTATCTGTTTGCGGCAGACAATTGAGAAGTAACTGCTATATCTAAAAGTCAAATGTTGATTTTTGGTAAAAACATTTTGATAAAATTTGATCAAAAAAAGTTTTGAACATAAGAATTCGACTTATATATCAGAATTTCAATACCTAATCTTTATAATTATGGAGGCAAATTCACTTTGTCTTTTTGAGATTACTTCATAATTATGCAGATGAGTCTCTTATTGTACCAGTTGTCTCAGGAATTTGTTAGCTTGCTGGATTTTTTGCTACCATTTATTACCATTAGTTTTCCCAACTAGCCACAGCTCTCCAAAATTTCCTGTATGTTGTAGTTGTGGAGCTGTACATATTGGCCACTTGCCGCTTAGAGTGTACAGCGTGTACATCCGTACGTCCATCTGTATTAACTGACAATTACCATAGTTTCGCAAGACCTGGGCTTGCAATAAGACCCTGCCGTTTTCTGGTATTGTAGACCTAAACCATAGTTTCCTCATTTGTAACACGTATCCCTGATAACCTTTACTCCTCTTGTAGTTCAACAGGCAAAAACCAGATAGAATAATAGATGTGCAAGTGCTTGGTGAAGTTTAGGATACTTCATTAATGTCAGTTATTATTATAATGATAACGTCGGAGGTGTTTTTTTCTGGTTTTCACCATGGTAATGCCTGACACCAATCACCAAAGATTCAAAGCAGTAAGGAGGACCTCTGTCACTCAGACAGGACTCTGTACATTTCAGTTTAGTTGTTTCAGTGATTTTTATGAAACTCAAAGTCATTTTAGGTAAGCAATATACTGTTAGATGTGTAAGCCTGCTGTAAGATCAAGAACACCTGTTGCTGGCAAGGAGCCAAGAAATAGAAGATTCAAACTAAAAGAACTCTGGCCTTAGGAGTCCTTGAGTGGTGGCCTAAAGGCTAGATGGAGTGAAACATCTGCAAACCAAAAGGAAGTGCAGTTGGGGATTAACAAACTCACTAGAGCAGAGCATTGGGGTCCACACAGTTAGCTCTTCTGTGTTCTGTAGGCACAGAGGATAAATAAATGCATGCCTGTCTTTGTGATAATAACAGAGCAGATAAGCCTGGAGAGACAGTGTGAAGTGTTCATGGTGTTAATATGCCTATGGAGGATGCACGAATCAGGTCATGTTTGTATGTGGAGCAGCACAGAGCCAGAATGAAATAGAAGGCCAGGATAGGCACACATTTAATTTCCCACAAAGATTTTTATACTTATTTTAATCGCAGAAGATGACTCATGCATGGGTTCTCATCATCATACACATTGGTACTCCAAACTGTCTTTTTACCTCTCTCTTCATCTCTGTACCTCTTTCTACAAACAAATTCAGTATATATCAGTTAAAACTGCTCATGAATTACTCTATCAAGTTACTCTATCATAATGGGAAGAATATGCCACTGAATTCTCTAAATATTCTTAAAGAGCTGGATGGCTTCATCTCTGTGTCTAAGAAGGATCAAGCTGGGTATAGTGGCTCCTGCCTGTAATCCCAGTACTTTAGGAAGCCAAGGTGAGCAGATATCTGAGGTTGGGAGGTCAAGACCAGCCTGGCCAACATGGTGAAACCACATCTCCACTAAAAATACCAAAGTTAGCTGGGCGTGGTGGCATGGACCTGTAGTCCCAGCTACTCTGGAGGCTGAGGCAGGAGAATCACTTGAACCCAGGAGGCAGAGGTTGCAGTGAGCCGAGATTGCACCACTGCAGTCCAGCCTGGGCAACAGAGAGAGACTCCATCTCAAAAAAAAAAAAAGACAAAGAAAGGACTCTGTAGATTAAAAATTGTCCAGGATTAACTTAATTTATTATTGCTCAGGTGAAAGGAGATGGGGACAAATATGAGTGCTGCCATAAAACCTTCCCTATGTTCTTATTGTTTAAATGATTATTTATTGAATGTAAACTACTAATTCATCCATTCATTCCATGAGTCAATAAATAATTATCAAATGCTTACTAAGTAAAAATGAGAATATGAAAGTGTTAGGATTATTCCTTCAAGTAATTTATAGACTAATGGATACATAAGACTTCCACATACAAAGAACTAAAAATGATAAAATCATTTTCAGAAAAGCGGTTCAAATTTTTTATGAGGGTTCCAAGATATTTATCTGACTAAGGAAATAGGTACATAATTACAAGGTGGAGTCTGGGTTAAGTCCCCCAAGTTGAATAGGATTTTGAAGAACAATATCAAAAGAGGAAAGGCATTCATGATGGAAGTATTGTATACCATAAATAAAGATGGAGCCATGCAAAAATGCAGGATTGGAAAAAGGATGAAAACATAGTTTGACTAAAGATCAAGGTGTGGGGAGAAGATAGATACTATTTCAATCTTGTAGTTGGCAAAAGTTATTTTTGAAAGATAGTTCAAAGTTTAGCAAAAGTTTTTGGAGAGAGATAATTTAAAATCTTGATCACTGCTGAGCTTTAGACTTAATTTGGATGATACAGAAAGGTATTGAAGCTATCAGAACACAGTGGAGTGATGGATATGGTGTTGATGAGGAGGCTGAATGGAGACAGTGACACCAGGTAGCAGTTTATGGCATAAACGGTGTGTACAAAGAGAAAACTAGATAAAAACTGGAAATGGGAATGAAAATGGAATGACGAATGTCAGAAGTATTGGCAAAGTTGAGTCATTCAGCCCTTGGCAGTAGTTTGAATGTAAGGTGTGAGATATAAAAGAAAGTTAAAAATGATTTTTAATTTGATTGAATGTTTTTTCTTGTTAAATGATGTTTAAAAAATAAAAACTGGAAGTTCAAAAAAAAATGATTTTGAAATTCCAATCTGGAGAGCAGGTAAAATAGAAATATGGCTGTTATTACAACATGAATGTCTAAAAAAAAAAAAGTAATTTCATAGCAGGGGAGATGATGAAGGTTTGATTTTAGGCTGGTCCTAGAAATTCAGGACAAGTCTAAAGATAAGGATTTATGATTATTTCCTACAGAAGTAAAAATAAGTCGTTGTAAGACTAAACCTTTTACGTACCAAGGAAGACTAAAATGTATAGAAGTTAAAGGATAATTAATAAATCAAACTGGTGACCACAGAACATCTCTTCAGCAAAGAGTTTCTAAAATTAATCTTTTAAAAAAAAGATTTATTAAAGACACAGATCTTGTGTATCAGAGCAAAACGTCTACTTGAATTACCCCTTTGATTTCCATTTTGAATATTTTATTACTGTTTTGAATACTTTATATGCCTTGAACTTAAAAATGATCTTGGATAGTTTTTATTGTTCATTTTTGTGTGGTTTACTACAAAAGTTTCCATTTGTCTACTTGTAAGCTCAAATAGGTTACAGCAGTATTAACTTCCTGTGATTTTTCTTTTAGTAGTTTAATATTTATTTAAGCAGTCACAGGATATAGTAACTTAGGCTTTCTACTCAGAAATCAGATAAATATTTGTTTCTCAGATATTATAGGTCATATTCTTTTATCTAACAGGTAGCACCTGTTTTAGAGGTTTAGATTTGTCTCCTAAAGACAAGCTCTCTCAGTGTATCTGGATAAGGTCTGACCTGCAGCTATTCCTTTATGTGTGCACAATAAAATATTAAAATTAAAGATAATGATACAAATTTGGGGACAGAGGTTGATTGTTCTCTGGGTTAAGTAAAAGCCCCCTTCCCGTAGAATATGCTCAGAAACTACGCCAGGTTGATTGCACTGGGTATAATCCAATCACAATAAGAATTGAAACCATCCAATCACAATAAGGATTGGGAGAAAGAGTTGCACCCAAATTTTCTCTCCAAGGTCCAGTCTTCTTACACGAAAGTGTCTAGATTTGTGCTTTCTCTAGTCCAGCTATAGAAAAGTAAGCTAATGTGTGTGACTTCACTATTTCTTTTTCCCCAAATGCCACTTACAAGAGTTTGTGAGAGCGTCCTTAATTTTTCCTAGAGTTTTATCTATCCAAATCTACAAGGCAATTGTCCTTTTTTTCTGCATGTTTTTTTTTAAATTAAAATGAAAGTAAGATATTTAAAAGATACAAAAAAGTACATGTGAATAATCACAAAGAACTAATTACACCTTTGACACTTGCATTCTGCTACTGTAAGGCACAGCTTGATCTTTACTCTAATTGCCTTATTCTCCCTGTTTTAAGTGAAGAGAATATCTCCACTACTTCATCTGCTTTTGGTTGGTAGCTCAGAAGGAAGGCCTCTAAGCTCCAACCTCTGTTCCCTAAGCCTCAGGTTCATGTCACTGGATTCATGTTCCTACTCAAATTCCACATACGTAATGTTAAATGCAATTTTTTTTCTCCTCGAGATAATTACTGCTTTAAATTCGCTGGTTTCCTAGCTGCTTTGCTTTGATCCTTGGATTTCCCATGGTCTTTATTTTTTTTCCAGCCAGTAGTCATAAGTTCTATGGTAGCTTTTCCTTTGACTTTATTTATACAATATTATTTACATTTCTTAATAAGTACCTGAAAACTCCTCTCTTCCAGTCAAGCCTTTTATTGTTTTTCCTAAATGCCATATAAATTTTGCCTCCATGGAACAATTGTGCTGTTCCTGTGTCTGGCATCCACATTTACATCATTACAATGGTAATGTCTCCCATACTTTCCTCTTGTTTCAACTTTTCTATGCTGCCCCACCTTGCAACTAAAGTTCACAAAACCTTGTTATTTCTCTGATTTTCTAAGGAATGTTTAGTCTCTACCTCACAACCTGGCCCTTGGGCTTCATAGAGTTTTTTTTTTTCCCTCTTAACTGCTTTGTGTCAAATTAGAAGATATTTGTCAAGCACCTTTCCTATTTTTATTACCAGATCCAATGCCACTGAATTTAAGTCAAAGGAGTCCTTGAGCTGCTTTTAGAATCATGTAAGGCACACTTCCAGCACACAGATGACTGTCCACTAAATCCAATAGAAAAAATGTCATCAAGAATTTATAAAATTCACATCTTGTCCCTCCAATTCTGCTAGAAACAGGAGACAAACTAGACCTCATTCTTCTGCATTTCTCAGTGCAATCAGCATAGATTGAGGTACATCATTGATGTGTAGTCCTTACAGACATACTGACACAGCCATACCAGATCAATCACGTGCTGAGTCCGTACTGTATACTACAGGCTTTACGTACATACTTTGTAATCCTCACACACTTGCAAGGTAGGCATTATCAATCCCGTTTCATAGACAAAGAATCTGACTCTCAAAGAAGTTAATGTAACTTAGCTTGCCGGCACTGAAACAGCCAGTAGGTGGCAGACCCAGGGTTTGTCGACAGAGAAAACTAAAATGCCTGTGCACTATTCCCTAGTCAATACTGCTCAACTACCGGGGAACGGATATTCATGATATCACCCCAGTTCATTCACAGCTAACACTCTTGAGAGGAACATGGTGCCTATGTATATAGAATACTAAAAATAAGGATATTATTGAGATTACTTTAAGAAACTCACCCCCTAGACATTTGAGTTTTTCAGTATTATACATGTTCTCTACATCTTTTGCTGAAAGTGTCCCAATTCAGCCTTTGCCTTATCAATTGCCTACATGGTCCTTAAGGCATACGAATAAAAATCATCCCCTCATTTTGAAGAAGAGGTAACAGGCTAGCTTCATATCTACAGAAACTTGACTTTTACTGGTTGCCCATCCAGGCTCTTGTTCACACACAGGGCCATTAAGTATATCCTTCTTCACATGCACAGGAATTCACCTGCAAGGGCCCATTAGTGCTAATGGGTCATTTATTTCCCCATCACTTCAAGGATCAAAAAGAGAAGCTGCATCTTTGATAAGTGGTAATGGTATACAGGGCTCAGATCACTTAAGGAGTTTCTTTGTTCTCGTCATGTGGCAACCCACCAAGGGACTTTTGACCACTATTTGCTATATGAAAGAGTTTATGAACAGTACTAAGTGGTGATGCTAAGTACGCCTTCAGTAATGAAAATGGGAATGAGGCCCCTACTTAGAAAGCCAACCTCATCTACCTTGGTATGTTTGAAGCTTGTATCCTGCACTGCTGGGATTGATATTTTCCGCTCTTTAGTAACTCAAGGGAAAGATTACTACTTCTCTTCAATAATGTTTACAGCGTTGTCAGGCAAATAAGTTTGCTAATAGAAAAACACAGGGATTGTGGTAAGAAGTGGGAAAAGAAAGTCAGTTAGTGCATGTTAGAATTAACATTCTCCCCATGTGCTACCTTACTGTGCCTCTTTTTTTATTCTTTTCTACTGTGACCTCAATCCATAAGGTGGCTGACAATAGTTATTGAGTGCCCACCATGCTTAGAGCCCAGTATTAGGCATTCTGGGAGACACAGTCTCTCTCCTCCAGGAGGTTACAATCAGACAGAGGAAGATTGATTAATAAATATATAGTATTCCATATATAATTTTTATTGCTAAGTTCTACATCTGAAAAGTCTAAAGCTGTGCCAAAAATTCTTCATTCAATTCCCCACTCTTCTCTACTACATTCATTAGGCCTGAAGGAGAGCTGAAATTTTCTAACAAATTTTGTTCAACAAATGAAAGTAGTAGGTAGTATTTCCTTGCATTGCCATTTGACATGTCAAAATATAAATCTCAGCCCACAATCTCTGATGTACAAGAAATGTAACGTTTCTATTTTGAGCTTTGATTCTTTGAGTTAGTGAAGGTACAATCTCAGGCAATTTTAGTTCCCTTCTTTTTCTGGTGTCCTATCTAAATAACTCAATGGGGGAAGTTCGACTGTACTCATTTTTTTGTGGGGGTGGATAAAGAGAGGTGGCATGGAAGCTTGTTTTAAATAGTCTAGAGTCAAAACTCAGGTGCTTACTGAGCTGAAACCCAGCATCTTCATTCTTGTATGCATGACCTCCTCAGGTTGGACATTTTTTTTTCTGTGCACTCTAGAAATTGTTCTATAGCTCCCATGGCACAGAGGAGTATGGAAAGTACTGTGAGACTCTCTAAGCTCTCAGGTTATCTAAGTCTACGGTGTAGCCATTTCTTTTCAGAGATCTCACTGCTGTCTCTTAGTTCTCCTGAGGAAATGCAGAGGTTTGCATTACTCCTTGAAACTTACCTGAGGTTTTGAGATTAACGAGAACTCAGTAAATTAAAAATCAGCGCCCTCTTTGGCATTCGCCAGTGACTGTGCTTGCACAACTAGGCTCTTCCAACTTTTTCTCCTGTTTGCCTGAATGAGGAGAGGAAAGCTTTACTTTTCTTATGTAAACTCCAGTGTGTATTCTGTTTCATTCCTCAAAAAGTCTGGGTTTTTTGGACTTCAGAAAGCTAATTTTGTATCTTTGATTTCTAATTCATATTCTTTCTCTGCAGCAACTAAAATACAATGGCTTGAAATTTAAGTGAGAGCTCAAATAAAGGACAACAGAAATATGGAAGAAAAATCAAATAATACTTGAAAAATAGTATCCCATCTCTGACCAAAACCATGCTGTCTTTTAATATTAAGTATGATGGCTAATAGCCAGTAGACTTTGTTTTATTTAAAAGGGGGGGAAGTAAATATATCCAGTATTTTCAGTGTAAATTATATAGGATCAATGGCATCCTAGTTATAAAACTTAAGAGTTTTAGTTAGTAGGTCAAGGACCTAAGTTCTCAGTTTTTAAGGTTAAATGACTGTGAGTACACCACATGATTCCTGTATTTCAATTTACTCATCAATACAGTTCAAGAGTGTTATATCTGTGGTTTGGTTTTACCCTACTTACAAACGAATATGTTAGCTTATTACTGTTTAATGGGTGCCTGCAGAAGACAGTATATTTTGGGGTAACAGGCCAAGTCTGTGTATCAGTTCTGCTTGTTCCCAAGTCCCATGAATACAACACAGAAGGGCCCAGGTGAACATTAAGATTGCAGGATTTTTGTGTTACACCAGGGAAAATGCACCAGGTGACATGAAGTTGAATAGAATGGTCAACATGAGAAAGAAAGTTCAAATGAAAGTGTTGGAGAAGTAGCTAAAAAGTGTATGATACAGAACTTGTAGACGGGAGCTGTAGCAGTATATTACTGAATTTTGAGGTCACCTTCCTTATGTTCCACATTGATTAAATGTTTACTAAAGTCAGTTAATTATATTTTTTGAATATTGTCCAGATATGGTGAATAATCTGAAATAGAAAAGGAAAGACTCAAACATAGATTGAAATGCCTTTTTTTTTTTTAGGTAACAGTTCATAAAGTTGGGAAATCCCAAACCTAGAGACAAAAAGTTCACAAAGCTGAGCAATGTTTTCCATTAGAAACCAATAAAATTAGAAAAATAAGTTGAAAACTTGTTAATGGATTTCAGAACAACCTAAAAAGTGATAGTAGTATGATTTTATCTCAAAAAGTAAACACCTGAAGAAGGATGTAATATTGTTATATACAGACTATTATATGCGTTACTGAACAAGAGAGGTACAAACAAGGATAATGGGTTTTAGTCTAGTATAGAAGGTGTCTTTAGACACAAGAAGAAACTTGTTGAACTTCTGATGAAGTGAAAGACACAGCGATCTCTCAGCAGAATATGAATTTAATAATAATGCCTGTTGACTGTGCATGTATTGCATACTTCTGCTCCGATGGATGCTTCATACATTTCATCTCATTTAATCCTCATGAAACCCTTTGGAATAGGTTTTTATTGTTCCATTTTAGAAACAATGATACTAATAATCAGAGACTCTAGAATATGTGTGTGTGTGTGTGTGTGTGTGTGTGTGTGTGTGTGTATGTGTGTGTGTGTGTGTGTGTATCTTTTTTCAAGGCTTTTAAGTTATGAAGCCTGGATTTCAACTCAGAGGTATGCATCTCTATAGCTAGCCCACATTCCTTCCATTTGGCCACATTATATGGAACTATTTTCGTTCTCTATGGAAATAGTTTTTAGAAATGTTTTCTAGTACCCATATATTATCCAAACACTTCTGTTGTTTAGCACTTTGGAAAAAAGCAGCTAGTCATAAATTTACTTTTTTATTAACTTAATGAAAATTAAACCTCCCTGTTTTTTCTCCTTCCTGCTGTGTGTTTAAAGTCAATGACATGGTATTTCTGTAACAAAGACTTTGATCTTCTCACAGGTGACTTATATATAGGAGGAGTAGCTAAAGAAACATACAAATCCTTGCCAAAACTTGTGCATGCCAAAGAAGGCTTTCAAGGCTGCCTGGCATCCGTTGATTTAAATGGACGGCTTCCGGATCTCATCTCAGATGCTCTTTTCTGCAATGGACAGATCGAGAGAGGATGTGAAGGTACTAGATTTTTGTCATCACACCCTAAATAATTCTAATTTCACCTGTAACTGAGAACAAATCTCACTACCCAGCAAAATTCTGGTAACTGGTCATATACCCTCTTTGGGCTTAGAAATCCTTATTCATGTTTTCAATTTTTTATCTCATAAAACTTAAATTTTTGAGTTATATAGTACACTTGATTAGTTTGTTAATCAGTTCTACAATGCTTGCTTTATAGCATGAAACAAATATTACTCCAGCAAGTATTTATCAACTTGTGCTCATTTTTAAATATCTACATTCTCTTTTGTTTTAACTTTAATTTTATGTTCAGGGGAAACAGGTTCAGGTTTGTTATGTAGGTGAACTTGTGTCATGGGGGCTCATTGTACAGATATTTTCCCTACTCAAGTATTAAGCCTAGTACTCATTAGTTACTTTTCCAGATCCTCTCCCTCCTCTCACACTCCACCCTCCAGTATTCCCCAGTATCTGTTGATCCCCTCTATGTGTTCATGTGTTCTCATCATTTAGTTCCTCCTTATCATTGGGAACAGGTGGTATTTGGTTTTCTGTTCCTGCGTTAGTTTGCTAAGGATAGTGAGAGAAGTCGCTGTGTCAGAAACATACCTGAAAATATATGTTTATCACTACACAATGCACAATTACAGAGATATGGAATCCACCTAAGTGCCCATTAGCCAATGAGTGGATAAAGAAAATGTGGTATGTATATACCATGGAATACTATCCAGCCATAAAAAGAACAAAATAATTACTTTTGTAGCAACTTGGATGGAACTAGAGGTCAATATTCTAAGTGAAGTGACTCAGGACTAGAAAACCAAATGCTTCATGTTACTCACTTACAAGTGGGAGCTATGCTATGGGTACACAGAGGCATACAGCGTGGTATAACGGACATTGGAGACTCAGAAGCTGGGAGAATGGGAAGGGAATTGAGTGACGGAAAACTCTTATTGAGTACAACGTACAAAACTTGAATGACAGAGGCACTGAAATTCTAGACTTCACAACTATACAATTTGTCCATGTAACCAAAAACCACTTGTACTCCTAAAGCTACTGAAATAAACAAATGTTTTAAAATAAAAATCTATATCCCAATAGCATATAACTAGAGGATAAAGTTCAGACACCCCATTCTCAAAGCACTATTCAATGATTTGTATGTGGCAGAAACAGTGTATTGTGTATATATTCAGTTTGTTTTAGCAAAAACAGATTTCTTGTCTTACCCTAGGCTGATATTCCATACATCAGAAGCGCACTGAACTATCTTCTGTTCTTTTCTGCTCTGTATCAGACCAAGATCTGTAGGAGTGCTTTTTGATTGCTGCTTTCATTTTAGATAATTTTCACTTCAACACCTCAGATTGTTTGAGCAAATTCTTCCTCCATAAAAGTAATTTAATCACATTATCATGAATTTTGTGGCTCTGGATGTGTTGCTGTTTCTCCTGTAATATTGAACACAGTTTGGGTCATTGTGAAAATTTTAGATTATGAGCAGATTTTATATGGGAGAAGAAGAAGAAAAAAATTTAAATTCCTGTCCCCCAGGTGATTATGAATCGTTTATTCTCAGCCAAAATAATGCCATTATATTTAGTAATTACCTACGTACATAGAAATTTTATATTTGAAAATAAGTTTTTTTCCTCTATGCAGCATATGTTTTCATGAAATGTTAGGTGAAATTCAAACTATCTTGTAATAATTTCAGGGGATAAGTTTATTAATAGAAAGTGGAGTTGAGTTCATTTTTAATGTTATTAGTATATTTCTTTTTTTTATATTTTGTCATAATACTTCTGTAAGACATAAGGAAATTATGTCTTTTCCCTTTTAGCTAGTTTTAAGTAAGAGAAACAAAATTGTTAAGGGGATCAATTCCCATTAGTGGATGAACACAAGAATGTGGGACAACATAATTGTTGGAGGTGATCTAATTAGTGAGAATGTGTAGATTTACTTTATTTTATTTTTTAAAGAAAGAGGTATTGCAGACTCTTATGAAAAATATTTGTTAAAAATAGGCCTTTCTACAAGTTGCTTGGTATGTGACTTCTCACCTACAAGAAATGGTGAGAGCAGGGAGACATCCAATGAGATAGAAAACAAGACGCAAACACACAGGACCCCCATCAGTGGTATATAATGTGAGTGAGTGGGCAGAAACAAATGGATTAAGAAGAGCGAGATCTACTAACAAAGGGCATTTGCAGTAATGATGTTTGGTATTATTAAGATAATCTACTAAGGAATTTGTTTAAGATGATTAATTACCCATTAAACTATTATTTGAACGTTTGAACTCAGTCAATTACAGCATTGGTTCTTTCCTTATCTATGCTTTATATATCTGAGTTTTAATAATTTTCACCTGCGAGTACCGCTTTTTTTCTTTGCTCTTAGAATATTTCTGTCCTGAATCTTTCATTCCAACATCAAAGTGAACAACTTTTAATTTATCATTATGTCTGACCTGTATAGTTCCTAGGAATAATCTTAGATGTGCCTGTCATGGATACAGTTGATGAGATTCACACATTTTTAGGATTAGTGATTTAATTACAGATACTTAATAAATTATCTTTCTAAGGATTATTAGCTCATGGAATTTGAGTCCAAACCACATTGGAGTAACTTAACTTCCATATTGATAGGAATACTTAGCATACCTTTGGTATAACCTAATAATATCTTATGAGGATTTTCCATTGTTCCTACCCAATAGACCCACTTATCTCTAAGCCTCTTATTTGCAAAAAGCTTTTGATCTTCCCTAAATAATCACTTGTTGCCTTTTATTTCTAACATATTTCAGTGAGTTCATTTTATTTATAAAATATACCTCAGCTAGAGTTCAGATTTTAACCTTTCAAAGTCTATTTAGATTAATGTTTATTGAATGCTAGCCTGTATCAGAATCACTTGCAGAATCATTAAAACCCAAATCACTAGATTACAACCTCCAGAATTTCTAATTCAATAGATCTGAGATGGAGCCCTAGAATTTCCATTTCTAACAAGTTCCCAAGTGATACTGATGTGGTTATACTGGAGACCATATGTTGGATGCCTTTTTTTCTGTTTATATAACATAAAATGGACACTGGTAATCAACCAATAAGTAGGCCCACTGAAGTCAAGATAATATCTCTACATAAAGTCAGTGAAATTTTCACATATGTTCTTTTTGTATGCCTGTAATATTCAGCTCTAGGCTCCATTATATTGATAGAAATAATTTTCTGTTTAATTATGACAGCTGCCATTGATTAAACACTGATGGCACTATGTTTACCTATACTATATCATTAAATCATCAAAACTCTATAAATTAAGTATCATTGCCTCTTTTTAATGTATAAATTGAACCTCAGAAAAGTAAGATGACATTTCTAAGGTCACCCACCTAACAAGAAGATTCAAACCCAAGTTTACCTTACTTGAAAGCAAAGGCACCTAACGTCTTTTGTCTATTGTTTCTTTGGTTTCTGGAAATTGTAGTTTTACCTTCATTTTTATTTCCCTTTTAAATATTATTAACTTTAATAATATAAATGTCTTTGTAGCTTTTTCCCAATTTTATTTGGTGATAAAATAAAAAGAATATTACATAACTAAAAAGAAAAATAAATTTAAGGCTCTATCTTGTGTAATGCCTGTCAATGTTTAAATATTGTCCTAGAAGGTGAGTACTTTGAAGAATGTGTCTTGTCAGGCACAGGCATGCATTGTCTTGTAATACCTGAATATGAAAAGACTGTGTGATAATGAAAATAAAATAAAGCACGTCTGTATGCTGCCATAGAGGCTTAGCAGGTACTCTGAACTGCTGCTCTACAATATGGGCAGATTATCTTGATTGCAGTTTTACTATTTTTAGGATTTAGTATTATTTCTCAATTGCATTTCTAATATTATTTGAAAAAACAAAAACCAAAATCTGGATCTTCATTAGTTCTTGCTGCTGATCTTTTCTTCTGCTGTGCAGGTCAGAGAGCAAATAGCTATTTGATAAAATGGCATCTGTCCCAAACTAGGCTTGTATTACTCCTTGTTTCTTTGCTTAATACTGGAAGAAATATGCTAAGGAATATTACTTTGAGAGATTTTATTTTTAAAAATATGCTAATTATTATTGATCTCTTGCCATGGGATAAAGATCAGTAGACCACTTATCTCTCAAAGTTTGGAACAAAAATTAAAACTGAGCAATTAAGAGGTTCTTAGGTCTTGATACAAAGAATTGAGTTTGAAGTTGAAAAAAACTGTTACAACTCTTCAGATTTTCTGGACTTGGGAGTTCTTATTATTACTACTTATATAAAATACTATTTTTGTTATTATTATTATTATAGAATCAAGATTTACAATATTATGGTTTCTGAATTTGTGAATTCTTGTAAGTTAGGCTAAATTCAATAACATTCAATGAAGAATACCTTTACTAAAAAATTTGCAGTAGAAATGTAATGGTAAGGTACCTGTTTAGAAGCCATTTTACAAAATCATCAATTTATGTAGAGTATAATTGCAGATAATTCTAACTTATTCACTAAAGCAGGCAGCTCAGAGGCTCTTGATTTTATATTAATAGCATCTATTTAGCTCATGTCTGTTTTTCTATTTTTATAAAACCTCTATGTTTATTTACAAGAAAATATATTAGTTTATACTCTAAAGCTATTTAGGTAGACTGTATTCCCTTTTCACCCCTCTCTAAGGTCGTTCTTATTAGTGAGGTTTTACTGTAACCAGTTATTCACAGGGAAGTTTATGAGTTGAAGACAATTGTAAAAGTATAGAAAATACAGATGTAACTCTGAAATTTGTAAGTGCTATAAACCCAATCTGTAAGTTCAAGGATAAACACTACAAGTGGCAATTTTACAAAGAAAATTCCTTTATGGGGGATTATATTGCAGTTTGTTTCTTCCATCCTTACTACTTCCTTTATCCACTTTAAGTGATATACAATATCACTTATGCAGTATTTGGTTTGGTGTCACTCTAAAGTCCAGCATTGTCAGTGAATCGCTGGCATTACCATTTGAAGCCTTAATTGCAATGGCAAGATAAAAGATCTAGAGGGAAAAAGATAGAAAGGGGTAATTGCCCTGCTAGTGATCATGGTCTATGCCGTATCTGCACATGATGAATGGTGCTGCATGTTCCAAATAAGCAACACAGTTACTTTGGTAATGCATTCATATCTGTCCAAGAGAGGAAACATATAAAGGCTCCTTTAACTTTCCTTCATTACATGTCATCAGCTCAATTAACCATTATATATATTTACATATGTACAGTTAAATTCTAATAAATTACCGCTTTCTCATTTTTGGCTTCTCTTAAGATTTATGGCTGTTAGTATTAATTTGTTTGCTCTACATAGCATTTTTCTCCCCGTTTACAGCAGCATGCCTTTTGAATCTGAATGTTCTTCTGTGTTTGCCCCATTTCAGTATTGCTTACTAACATTTAATATATTTTGCTTTTTTTTTTATTTTGCTGACAAAGTTGCATTGATGAAAGCTGACTTGCAAGGTAGATAGCCCTGTGTGTACAAAACAAGACTGAAACCCCATAATACACAGTGGAAACCCTAAAATAACATATTTCACATTTTTGCCGTAACTATTATTTAGATTCAGATTTCATTTTTTTCCTTTCTTCAACATGGTGCAAAAAGCCTAATTTTGTAGTATAGTTTGTATAAAGGCTTTCAGTCTTGGATATGTTTGTATAGTGATTGCCTTTAGTGCTTTGATCATGCTTTTTTTTAGTTCTTTGTTTTTCAGTGTTCTAGTTATGATTCTTTAGAAATAGACTAGCGTTCTTTTTACTTGTATGTTAAATGGGGGCATGTCATTTATATGGAGTTTTTAATTTTATGTTTAATTGCATGAAATTGTTAAAGCATGTGAATCGATACTTGCCAACATACCTATCCAAAACACCCAGCAATCATAACTTTATCTTTCTGAAACCTCTAGGGCATTTTTTGCATAACTCTCTTCAGTTATTTTGCCAATCGTATCTCAATTTCATGAAGTTATAATCTCCATTTCTCATTATGTCTTTATTCATTGGTCGGAAGTTAAGGAGATCCATTCATTTTCTAAAATCCAAATGGCGACAAAGAATTATTGAAGATGGAATGAGATTACCTGCTAGGATAATCACACTAGAAGCTATGTGCTTGCTTTTGCTATTTGTTGGTTTAGTTTATGATTATAATGTATTTTATCCTCTACTTGAAACTTAAGCAAACCTTCATATTACAGCCTCTCAGTTCCTAATTCAGGTGTGTAAACTAGAACTTTCAAAACTAGTTTGAACATATCATCTGAGGTGTTGGCAACTACTATATGTGATCTAGCTCAGGTATAAAACACTTCTGGACTTTTTTATAAAACCCAAGTTTCCTTTGGATTGTTTTGCAGGACCCAGCACAACGTGCCAAGAGGACTCATGTTCCAATCAAGGTGTGTGCTTGCAACAATGGGATGGCTTCAGCTGTGACTGTAGTATGACTTCCTTCAGTGGGCCACTCTGCAATGACCGTAAGTACCTATCTGAATATGGGCCGATACTCATCATTGCTTCCAGTTACTGTTTGATATCTAAAGTCTAACACTGAGAGTCCTTATATTAATTTTGAGTCAGTTGAACTGTTGTAACCCATAGAAGCAGTTGTTTCTACAGAAAGGTTAGTTTTGAAATACTAATTGCTAATTAAGGATACTAGTGGCTAAATCTGTGATGATGGTGATTCTTTGGTTTTCAGATTTATTGTTTTATTTTTAGTTACTAATGATTACCTTGTTCAAAAGAATGGTTTTTATTTCCAATATATGACAATTCTCCCTTAGTTTTTGAAAGAACCTTCATATTATTTAATATTAAATAGTACTTAATTTCATATGATTATGTCTCGAGGGCTGTAATTTTAGTGAACAGTTACAGGTCTCATTTTTTCCCTCTGAGTACATCTCTTTAAGCCCATTGCTGCTTTTTACTTTAAAAAATATATATATTCAAACATTGTCCTTCATGCACTCTCCCTTGTATCTTAGCAACTTATGTTTTTCTCCTTTAAATCCTTTAAGTATTGCAATATAAGCATGACAATAAAACACAACATTCACATTACATCATGGCATATCTGCTAGTGCCTAATTTATATCACAGGAGTGATGGTTTGAAGATGGAATTACCTGGTCTATAAGATGAAGTTCTGTGTCTTAATGTTCAAATAGGTCCTGATTTGTAGCACATCATCAAAATGATAAAAGCATTTCATACAAAACATAGCATTCTGCTATATTATAAGAATATTCCTGACAAATTCTCCTGGTTACAAAATAGAATATGTGCTTTATGTTGTCAATGCCACGACATTTAAGCTAAAGCTACAGGATGATGGAATAGAAGATGTCATGACTGAAGGTTTGGATTTTGCAGCAGATGCTGGATTTGAATGTGGATTTAAAGAAAGAGTAGAGCTTGTTCATTTTGACCTTTGTCTACTTAAGACTATTCATGTTAATAGATACGTGCATCACAATGTAGAAGACAGGGTCAGCCTACAGAAATCCATTGAACTGAGTTGTTGCACCCTAGCAATAAAGTACAACTTACCTGCTACCTTTAGGTTTCCTTTCCAAAATACTGACTGTAGAAAAAACACACAACTGATGCAGAATAAAATCATATGCTGAAGAGGGTTTTAACAAACCATGCTACCTTGGATGGAGAAATATTTGTTCTTCATTTTACTAGTTTCATTTCCCATAGAATTACAGTAAACCTGAAGCAATAAACATGTATTCATACCATCACACATTTGCAAACACTGTATTTCTGCAAGCCAAGTCATATTTAAACAATAATAATGCCATTTTGGGTTATATAAATAACTTTACATAAAGTCTGAATAAATATATATACATAAAGTAACCTTACATGTGCTTTTCATAAGGATATGTATATATGTCTATAGAGCAGTTACTACCTACATTTGTTCCTGCCTCACAGAAAATGACATAAATTTATTTTCAAGGACAATAAGACTGAATATCTGTTAAGATTTTATTATGGCAAATTTTTCATCCCAAATATGATCCTGACAGATGTATGACTACATGTGGTAGTTGAGAGGGATTTTTTTGGTGTGAAAATATTTTTCATGTTGCTAAAGAACTTTTTCTGCCAAACTTTGCTTAATCTAGTTTCCATGTTTTACAAAACAGTTGCCATTTGGTTGTGGCAGACTGTGTATCCTCATATACCAGTTAAATATAAAGAATATAATTTTATGTGTGTATTTGTAAGACTTTTCCTAAAGGAGCATCAAGATGCAAGCTTAAGTATCATGCTGTCTTCCAATCATTTTTACAGAAAACTATTTTAATGCTGCTCTTGGGTGATAGTACTGGTGATGACAATGATAAGGCTATTTGTTATTTTCTTGTAAATAGGTAAATGTCATTCAATAAATATGTCTCCTGATATGCCTCTTGCACAAATCAGCATTAAAATTACTTTAGAGAGCTCCCAGAATACATGCATTTTGATTAAATCATTACCTCTTAGTGGGTTTTCTGAAAATGTGAAATCGTTCCTTGGCTTGTACATTGGAGTTTCAGTGGTGAGAATACATAGGTACACATCAATATTTAAAAGCAAATCTTATTTTATATCAATTACAATTGGTAGAAGATACGTTAGTAATTGTTACTTTGAAGACGTGGAATTAATAAGCAATAGAAATAACATGAAACACTTTTCTCACTTTTTAAATTGATCAAAATAAATCTTATCTCTACATCTCACTGTTTTTCTATAAGATGCACAGATAGAATTAGTGTGATTCCTGGGATTTTAACAAACTCCTTTTCTGTATAGGAGCTGATTTTTCTTTTAAAATAAACCCTTGAAGAGGTCCTTTACATTCCTTGTTAGTTGTACTCCTAGGTATTGTATTCTCTTTGTAGCAATTGTGAATGGCAGTTTGTTCTTGATTTGGCTCTCTTTAAGTCTGTTATTGGTGTGTAGGAATGCTTGTGATTTTTGCACATTGATTTTGTATC
>CAUYQU010060661.1:0-63599 GCA_963574635.1 Cheracebus regulus
CAGTGCAATTTTTAGACACAAAAATTGATACTAGCCTATGTAGCTATTAAGACTTAAGCCTACAAATGGACGGTCACCATCCATGGTCTCGGGCTTACCCAGGCATTCTACAGTCAGAAAATATTATTTATTGTCTCTGCAATGTGTCACAGCGCCCCACACACACACACACACACACACACACACACACACACACACACACACACACACACACACACACACACACACACCCCTCCTGGGTCGTGACCTGCAGTTTGAAAAGCACTAGACGGCGGAAGGGTGCCCATTCGGAGGACCCTCTGCAGGACTCGGAGAGTTGGGTGCTGTCTTGCCTTGAGATGTTGGGAGCTCAGGGACCCCAGCCTTCACCAGCTCAGAAATTATAGGTCCCCCTGGCCCTCCCCATTCTCAGCCCCCGGGTTCACTTCCCACTCACTCCCTTGAGCAATACCTCTTGACTTCCTCTAGGTAAAAACAAACAAAATGACAGATGTTGAGAGAGATGGAAAGGATGCTGAAATGTAGTTTACCAAGAAGGTGCTTCTGGTGGCTGGGGCAGGTGGGCTGAAGAATCAATCATCAACACCTTTTAGACCCTTACTAGGACTCCAGGCACCATTCTTTTTTTTTTTTTTTTTGAGACGGAGTTTCACTCTTGTTGCCCAGGCTGGAGTGCAATGGCACGATCTCGGCTCACTGCAACCTCTGCCTCCCGGATTCAAGCAATTCTTCTGCCTCAGCCTCCCGAGTAGCTGGGACTACAGGCATGCGCCACCATGCCTGGCTAATTTTGTATTTTTACTAGAGACAGGGTTTCTGCATGTTGGTCAGGCTGGTCTCAAACTCATGACCTCAGGTGATCTGCCTGCCTCGGCCTGTCAAAGTGCTGCCTGGCCTTTTTGGTTTTTGTTTTGTTTTTGAGATGGAGTCTCGCTCTGTTGCCCAGGCACCATTCTAAGCATGGTTACATGTGCTGATTCATTTAATCCTCACGTTAACCCTGTGAGAAAGGGATTTTCCACATAAGGGAAGCGAGCCACCAAGAGATTTGTAGAAAGAGCTTCACATTCAGAGATGGTCTCATTTTCATTATCTATAAATTGAGAGTGATGATAAGCTCTTTGGCAGAGAAATTATGTGAGCTGGTGAGGGCAGGGGCTCTGCTGGGCTCGTCCTACACATGGTGGTGCCTAGCACACGTCTGTGGAAGGAAAGATCCAGCACTTAGCAAGGGAGAGGGTTATAAGGGGCTGTTTATGTAAGCCCACTTCCTTTTTCTTTTTCTTCTTTTTTTTTTTTTGTGGAGTCTCGCTCTGTCGCCAGGCTGGAGTGCAATGGTGTGATCTCGGCTCACTGCAACCTCTGCCTTCCGGGTTCAAGCGATTCTCCTGCCTCAGCCTCTCGAGTAGCTGGAACTACAGGCACACACCACAACGCCCAGCTTTTTGCATTTTTAGTAGATACAGGATTTCACCATGTTGGCCAGAATGGTCTCGATTTTTTTGACCTCCTGATCCGCCCACCTCGGCCTCCCAAAGTGCTGGGATGACAGGCGGGAGCCACCACACGCAGCTGCCCACCTTTTTTCTTTCTTAGAAAAATCAGTTAGTTTCTAACGAAATGATGGGAATTTTGACAAGAGACTAGTCCTATCTCTGCCCTGTCCCCGGGCACCGACGTCCACAGAGCCTGGAGGGAATGCTGCCTGCACAGTGCCCCTGTGCACTGGGTTTAAACGCAGTGTGGAATTGAGTGAGAGCCATCACACGCAGTTCATACTAAAGCATGTATGGATACAAAGCCATGATGGCTTGAATCTGCTTTGAGGTCATGTAGTGATGGAGGGGTTGGCATGGGGGAAGTGAGAACAGCCATGTGTTGTGAACTGTAAACAGAGTGATCAGCTCCTCAGAGCCACGATTCTTTTAACTGGGGATATGTTTGAAAGTTTCCATGATAAATTTAAACACTGGCTCTAAGAGGGGATCTGGGTGTCCCTCAGGAAGGGAGGTAGCAGTGGCTGAGCACACACTGTCCTCCCTGCCAATGCCAGCCTGTATCATGGCTTTGGGCTGATGAGAAAAGGTGTCCCCCACGAGTGGAGGAAGAAGATGAACTCTGACTTGGCACCCCCTCCCCCGGGCAAATGCAGCCCCACACCACGAGCAATGTCAGGCCCCACTCGCCCCAGACCACGCAGCACCATGCCATGTTGCCGTCCAGCTCCAGCTGAAAACTGATTGCTTGGCTTCAAGTCACCTTGCCTAAAATATGATCCTCATCTGAGTAATCTTGCATCCACTCAGTTGTCCCATAGGAAAAAGATGTTTATATAAAAATTAAGTACATTTACTTTTAAAGATGAAGTTCCATTTTGAAAAGATCTTTGAAAGCACCAAGCTGGAAAATGCTCAGCAGCAAACCCCACGCTTTTCCCTGGGAACCCAGGCCCTGCAGCTGCTGCTTCTGTCCTGGCCTCCCGTGGTCACCTCCTCGAGCTCTGCCTGGGCTGGCAGAGGCCCTGGCCTCGGTGGAGCTGAGCACCAGCAGGCACGAGGTGGGTGGCTGCGCCCCGGCATCCTGCCCATCCCAGGTCCATAGCCGGTCCCCTGTGTCCCCAGCACCGTGCTGCTACTGAACCCAGTAGAAGTGCAGGCCGAGTTCCTCGCTGTAGCCAATAAGCTGAGCGCCCCTGGACACTCACCTCACAGCGCCTACACCACCCTGCTCCTGCACGCCTTCCAGGCCACCTTTGGGGCCCACTGTGACGTCCCGGGCCTGCACTACAGGCTACAGGTATGTACCTGGGGCCTGGGGCTCTGGTGGGGCACCTCTCCGGAGAGGTAGAGCCCCCGCCCTGCTTCATCTCAGCTACCATTCCCAGGGAATACAAGTCTCCTGCACCCCAAGTGACATGGCGGGGTGGTGGCTGGAAGGCTGGCCTCCTTGAGGGTGGTTTCTGGTGTGCCAGATCCTGACCAGTGGGGCTGGACGCTGATTACTGGTGCCTTAGAAGATGGCATATGCCATAGAAACAAGAATGAGCTTTGGGCTGAAGACCTGGCATCTAGGCCTGGCTTTGTCACAGGTCGGCTGTGTCACCCTGCACAGCTCCCTCCCCTCTCTGGGATACAGTGACGAACTCTGAAGTCCCTCTAACTGCAGTGCCATGGCTCTGGTCCTTTCTCTCCTGACCATTTCCTGAGAATGGAAGGTCAGGGAGGGGCCTAGCTGTCTGGCCAGCTGTGGGCAGGAGATGGGCAATGAGGCTGGGAGGGACAGATCACTGCCTCCCTCAGTAAGCACCTAGGAGCCGGAACAGGTGGGCAACTAGTTCATGGTCCAGGAGCAAAGCCCATCTCCTCCTGGGGTTTCAGGCCAAGACCCTGGCAGAGCTTGAGGACATCTTCACGGAGACCACAGAGGCACAGGAGCTGGCATCTGGCATCAGGGATGCCGCGGAGGCCCGGCGGTGGCTCAGGACCAAGCTGCAGGCGGTGGGAGAAAAAGCTGGCTTCCCTGGGGTGTTAGGTGAGGCTCTTGGGAGATGGGGCTCTGCCCACATTCCCCATGGCCTATTCTAGCTCCCAAGGTGCGCGATTCAGGTGGGCCTGGTGGCTGTCCTTCACACAGTCACTCAGGGACCCAGCTTCTTCAGCGTCTCTCTGCTCTGCCATCCCCTAGGGTGTCATTCCTATCTATAGGGACAGGGTGGGGGTGCCATCATGGTGGCAGCTTGTGGGAAGAGAAAAAAGAGCGCTTACTAGGCCAAAGGCTGGGCTTTTCTGCTGAAGGTGATGCAGAAGCTGAGCACATCACTTCCCCACATGTTCCTCTGAGCCCGCCTTGGTCACGTGGCCACATCTTTCCCCAGAGGAGCCTGGGAAACCTCCTCTCTACAACTCTGTTACCATAGAAGGGAGCACAGATTGTGAGGAGCAATTAGCAGTCCCTGTTACAATATTCCTCATGAAAACCTTCTGGGCTGGTACTATTATTCTCCCACGGGAGCACTGTAAAATAAGGCTCAGAGCTTGTGGCTTGGCCACATTCACAGAGCTCATAAAGGGCATGGTGTCTACATGGTGTGCTTGAAAGAAGGGCCCTCTGGCTGGGAGCCCAGCACCCCAGCTCTAACTCAGCTTCAGCCCATCCAGCCACGTGTCCTTGTGCCAATCCTTCCCCAACTCCAGTCTATTCTCCAAGGCAATGGGACTGGACTGGCCAATCTCCAAGGTCTCTTCCCAGCCCTCTTTTCCTATCCACCCTATTCTTACAGACACTGCAAAACCAGGGAAGCTCCGTACCATCCCCATCCCTGTCGCCCGGTGCTACACCTACAGCTGGAACCAAGACAGCTTTGGTAAGGAGCTGGGGTCCTGGTGACACCCATGCCCCATACTGTCTGTCCAGCTCCCACCCCTGTCCCCAAAGCTCTCCCACCTGAGCAGGCTCTAAGCAGAGCAGGGGGCAGTGCTAGAAGTCCCAGGCTGGCCCTGAGTCTTTCTGCTGTCTCCCCTCCAAAGGGAATGCAGGAGGGGATTCAGGGGCCGGGACACCCAGACAGTGCTGGCCTTGCTTCTATGCAGACATCCTGCAGGAAATCCTGCTCAAGGAACAGGAGCTGCTCCAGCCAGGGATCCTGGGAGATGATGAAGAGGAGGAAGAGGAGGAGGAGGAGGAGGACTTGGAAACTGATGGGCATTGTGCCGAGAGGGACTCCCTGCTCTCCACCAGCTCTTTGGCGTCCCGTGACTCCACCCTGTCCCTTGCATCCTCCCAGGCCTCAGGGCCAGCCCTGTCACGCCAGCTGCTGACGTCCTTTGTCTCAGGCCTCTCGGATGGCATGGACAGCGGCTATGTGGAGGACAGCGAGGAGAGCTCCTTTGAGTGGCCCAGGAGGTGTAGCAGCCAGGAACACCGCAGCCACCGCAGGCCTGGGCAGAAGTTCAACAGGATCTATAAACTCTTCAAGAGCACCAGCCAGCTGGTACTGCGGAGGGACTCTCGGAGCCTGGAGGGCAGCCCGGATACGGCCCTGCCCCTGCGGCGGGCAGGGAGCCTCTGCAGCCCCCTGGATGAACCAGCACTGCCCCCTTCCCGGGCACAGCGCTCTCACTCCCTGCCCCAGCCCAAACTCGGTACCCAGCTGCCCAGCTGGCTTCTGGCTCCCGCTTCACGCCACCAGCGCCGCCGCCCTTTCCTGAGTGGAGACGAGGATCCCAAGGCTTCCACGCTACGTGTTGTGGTCTTTGGCTCAGATAGGATTTCAGGGAAGGTGGCTCGGGCGTATAGCAACCTTCGGTAAGAGCCATAATGGCGGCAATGCTCTGCCCTGGGTAACAGAGTTGTTGTGCTGGTAGAATCAGGGGCCTGAGGTTCAGGACCCCAGAGGAACAAAAAGTTCCTTTCTCTCTCTCTTTTTTTGAGACAGTCTTGCTCTGTTGCCCAGGCTGGAGTGCAGTGGCACAATCTTGGTTCACTGCAGCCTCTGCCTCCAGGGTTCAAGCGATTCTCCTGTCTCAGCCTCCTGAGTAGCTAGGACTACAGGCGCACACCACCATGCCCAGCTAATTTTTGTATTTTTAGTAGAGACAGGGTTTCACGATGTTGCCCAGGCTGGTCTCGGACTCCTGACCTGTGATCCACCCACCACAGTCTCCCAAAGTGCTGGGATTACAGGCGTGAGCCACCCACCTCGGCCTCCCAAAGTGCTGGATTACAGGCATGAGGCCACCGCGCCTGGCCCCCTTCTCACCATCTTCTTCTTACCAGGCGGCTGGAGAACAATCGCCCGCTCCTCACACGGTTCTTCAAACTTCAGTTCTTCTACGTGCCTGTGAAGCGAAACCATGGGACCAGCCCTGGTACCTGTCCACCCCCTCGGAGCCAGACACCCTCACCCCTGACAGACTGCCCTAGGCACTCCAGCCCTGGAGTACGTTCCCAGCCCTGGGCCAGTGGGGTGGGAAAAAGTTCTGGCTACCTGAAGGAAGCCAATTGGAAGTCACGGAATGCAATCTCCTGTATTGATGAGGCACCTCCCCCTGCCTGGCTCCACTCCCTGCACTTGGACATGACATATTGCCATATGACAAAGGCTGAAAACTGTCATACTTCCCCAAGGGCAGGGAGAAGCTCAGCTTGGGGCTGCAGGTACCATCCAAAGCCCTGGAGCGAGGATGGGCAGGCCTCCTGGGGAGCTGGGAATGACCCCTGTTGCTTGCCCTAGGAGCTGGGCACTGCCCCATGGGAGGAGAGCACCAATGACATCTCCCACTACCTCGGCATGCTGGACCCTTGGTATGAGCGCAATGTGTTGGGCCTCATGCACCTGCCCCCTGAAGTCTTGTGCCAGGTAAGTGGCCCCTGGGGTTGGGGAACAGGTCCCACTGGCTGTAGTCACCCAGCCTCATTTAGAAGGCTCTGGGTTTAGGGAATCCAGCTTGAGGCTCCCATGCAGTACTTGGGCTCTCTTGGAAAAGAGCAGGGAGTGTCAGTGAGAAGCAGGGCTAAGCCTGAACTCAGGACACTGAGGGCAAGAGCTGGGGTCACTGCAGTGACAGAGAAGGGCCATCAGAAGGGTCTGGGGGACCTCAGATTTCAGCCCCCTTCCTCAATGCCCGGCCTTGTCCGGCTAAGCAGAAGCCTCCCCTGGAGGTCGGTGGGTCAGGCGAGGGGTAGGGAGGCTGGGTGCCGGCCCTCCACTGCTTCCTGCTTCCTCCTCGCCAGCTCCCCTTGGCTGGCTGTCTCTGTGTCTGTCTTCTCTCTTCCTCTCTTATTCTTGCTCCTTCCTGCCCTCTATCCACCCACCCCCCTTACGTGGCTGCCCCTTCCCTCTGGCCACAGCAGCCCCTGAAGGCTGAAGCCCAGTCCCTGGAGGGCTCCCCCTCCCAGTTGCCCATCCTGGCCGACATGCTACTCTACTACTGCCGCTTTGCCGCCAGGCCGGTGCTGCTGCAAGTCTATCAGACCGAGGTAAGGCTGCCCTGCCCTGTGCCACCTCTTCCCCACCTGCCGGGGCTGCAGGTCCCCACCCCTGCCCCCGGGCAGCCAGAAGCTCTATGCTGGAGGTGCCGAATAGGCCCCCAGGAGGTTCACACTGATGTACCTGCTCCTGTCCCCTCCAGCTGACCTTCATCACTGGAGAGAAGACGACAGAGATCTTCATCCATTCCTTGGAGCTGGGTCACTCGGCTGCCACACGTGCCATCAAGGCTTCGGGTGGGTACTGCCTGAGCCCAGGTGGATGGGGAGGCGGGGCCTGGGACTCAGAGCTCTGGGGAGGTGGGGTTACCTGGGAGGCGGGGCCCTGGGGAGGTGGGGTTACTGGGAGGCGGAGACATGGGAAGGTGGGGTTACCTGGGAGGCGGGGCCATGGGGAGGCGGCGTTGCCCAGGAGGCGGGGCCCTGGGGGCGGGGTTACTGGGAGGCGGAGACATGGGAAGGTGGGGTTACAGGGGGGTGGGGCCCTGGGGAGGCAGGATTACCCGGGAGGCGGGACCCTGAGAAGGTGTGGTCACAGAGGAGATGGGGCGCTGGAGTGACGGGGTCACTGGGAGGATGGAGCCCCCTGGAGGAAGGTGGAGCCAGAGAGAGGCAGGGCCTCGGTGAGGCAGATCCCTAGGGAGTCAAGGTCAGTGTGGTGGGGGATGGGGAGGCAAGGCTACTGCGTTAGTGAGGAGCCCGGGAAGCCAGAGGGAGTGAAGGGTCTCTGTGTATGGCACAGGTCCTGGCAGCAAGCGGCTGGGCATTGATGGCGACCGGGAGGCTGTTCCTCTAACACTACAGATTATTTACAGCAAGGTAAGACCCGTGCAGGGGCTCCTTCCCCTCCGGGATCTGCTGCTGATCCTTCTTCCCCCAGAGCCTGGGCCCAGAGCTGGACTCGTGTGTTCCTGGGCCCCAGTCTTTACGCTGGAAGGCCACAGCAGGCTACCCTGGATGCTGGGAGAGGCAGAGAGGGGAGGGAGTGGATATCTCTGTGCCCTTTGTCCTCCAAATCCTCTCTCCTACCATGTTCTCTGCCCCCACCTGAATGCACTTAGCAGCCGCCCAGGGGTAGGAGTCTGCTGGGCCTGGCTACAGGGCTAGGGCTGAGAGAAGGCAAGGGAAGGCTTCCAGAGGCACTTGAGTGAGAAGCCAGGGTCTCGTGGGGGGCCAGTGTGCCTGGCAGGCTGCATGCAAGGTGGGATTGGTGTGAGAAAGAAGTGAGGAGAGTTGTGGGGAGGCAGAGGGCTGTCCATGACATACCAGAAGACATGAGTTCTCTGAGCAGGTCGCATCCCCAGGTCCAGGTTGAGGGAAGCTTGGCCTCACAGGTGGGCTCCTTCCTTCCTGCCTCCTTCCTTTTCTTCCTTCAGCCTTTCCAAAGACATCCTTTAGCACCTGCTCATGCCACCTCTGTGCTGGGCAGGGGGAAAGAGGGGTTAAGCAGGGAAGGATAGGCCTCATTTTAGCTTGTCTAGAGGAGGGAGACAGACAAGAAACAAGGAAACAAAGAAATAAAGAAATAGCCAAGATAATTTCAGAGAGTGGCGAGTGGTGACAAGGCAATAAAACAGAATGGACAGTGGCGTTGGGGCTGCGGTGCATTTGGCAGTGAAGGAGGTGAGCAGGAGGAACCGACACTTACTGCAGCCACGTGCCAGGTACTTGCCAGACATCTTCCACAGCCCAGGCACTGTTCTAGGCCCTGGAGTGTTCCTAAGGGTGAACAAAGGACAGACCCCTGGAGTGGGTTGTAGGCATTGGTTAGATGATGCACAAGATGTAAAATTACAACTGTGACACACGGATGAAGGAGAGGATGGGATATTCCTAAGTGGCAAATTTAACAGGAGAGTTAGTTGTGAAGGCTTCCTTGAGAAGGGACATTGAGTTGATATCAGAAGGAAAACCAGAAGTTAATTAGGCTGAGAAGAGAGGTGAGTGCTCTCATGGCAGCAGGAACTGCATGTGCAAAGGCCCTGTGGTGGGAGGGAGTGTGAACACCTCAAAGCGCATGGAAACAAGATCCCACATGCTGGAGCAGATAGCCAGTGGGAATATGATGCAAAGGTGAGGCTAAAGAAATGGGAGGGACCAGCATACCAAGAGCCTTGATTGCAATGAAAGGAATTTTATCCTGGTCCTGAGAGCAGTGGATATTCATTAAGGGGGCTTATGTTTGTGGTGGGGGTGAGAATGCCTGTGACATGATCAGATCTGAGGCTTAGGAGCTCCCTCTGGCAGCTCTGTGGAGGAGAGATTGGAAGGGTCCCCAGGCAATGCAGGAAGGCCAGTTAGGAGGCTCTTGCCATGGTCCAGAAGAGAAATGAAGGCAGCAGCCTGCACTAGGGTAGTGGTGGCAGAGCTGGAAAGGAATGGGAGACAGATGTGAGTAATATAATCAGCAGGGCTCAGGGATGGATTAGAAAAGGAGAGGCCAGACTCCTGGAGTCACTCCTCTGTGACTGGCAGCACCATTTTCTCAGGTGGGGACCACAGGAAGAGGCCCGGGTCCAGTTGGAGAAGATCCTGAGTTTGGGTTGGGATATGTTATTGAGGTTGAGAGGCCCTGAGAGATGTAAGGAAACAGTGAGAATAGGCATCTGGCTGAACAGGCCTGACTTTACAGGGAGTACGAAGATGGGTGGACAGCTGCTAGTGGAAAAAGGGCATGAAGGAGACTCCTGAAGGGGGAAGCAGGGAATACAAAGAGCAGAGGAGCAAGGGGAGAGTCTTGAGCCCTTCATGATGTAATGGTGGGCAGAGGGTGGTGATCCAGCAAAGCAGAGATGTGGGGATTCAGTCGGGATGGTGGGAGGAATTTTAGTTTTAGAAAATATACACAAACCCTTTGGAAGGCTTAAGGGTTTTTACTATAATACTTGACTGAAGGCAGCCTTGTCCCCTTAGTTAAATAAATTAGAGTAGAATCAAAGGAATTTGAGGAGTTTACCTAACTAACTTGTTTACTCTTGTGGTCCTATAAACTAACCCTTACTCATTCCGGATGGCTCTCTCAGGGGGAGATCGACCAGGGATATTACCCACTAATGGTGTTTAGGCCTCAGAACCTGGCCTTTAACCGTCACCTTCTAGTGGTGTTGACTCAAAGCCTTTGTCATTTAATGTGTGCTAAATAAAGGCTGGTGAGGTCAGCGTGTCGTGGCCGGCGGCTGCTCTCTCCTCGAGTGTCTGTGAGTGGCCATGGACACCTCAGCCCACTCTCACTGTATTCTGTGTCTGAGTGGTTTTATTCGTCCTTTGTTGAGTCAGGGTCTGCAGGACAGACCCCTGCAGGTGGTGGCCCTGACACAGAGAGGCACTAGCTAGACAGGCACTAGGAAAACCAGGAGGGTGCCATCGCAAAAGCCCAGGAGAGGTTTTCAAGGAGGGGAGAGTAGTGAACTACTAGATCAAGTAGCTGAGGACCAGGAAGTGTTCTTGGGTTTACCAACACAGAAGTCCCTGATGACAGAGACATTCACACAAGGACCTGAAGAGGGAGTTCGGGTGTGGCTCTGCCAGAAACAACATGCCTTGGGCCTATCCCTTCCTCACTCTGGGCTCAGCAGGAGAACCTCAAGACCACCCCTGCAGGAGCTCTCAGCTCTTGTACCTTTCAACCTGGTCACTTAGGCTGCTGACTTCTAGACCAAGCCAGTGACTTGAGCTCCTCCCTGCGGTCATGCAGGTCTATCCAGGGTGGTACAGGAGCCCTGGTGAATGAGAGGGCACTTTCTGGGATGTGCTGACTAGAGGCAGTGCCCTGTCACTGGTGGGCCTTCAAAGAGAAGGCAGCAGGCTTGGGGGGGCCTCTGGACTCAGAAGGTCTGGCTATGCTGCATTTCCAGGGGGCCATCAGTGGACGAAGTCGCTGGAGCAACCTGGAGAAGGTCTGTACTTCCGTGAACCTCAACAAGGCCTGCCAGAAGCAGGAAGAGCTGGGTGAGTGGGGTGGGCAGGGTGGGGACACGGCAGAGAGGTGCTCTGAGCCTGGCCTGAGTGCCCCTGCCCTTCAGATTCCAGCATGGAGGCCCTGATGCTAAACCTGATAGAAGTGGTGAAAAGGCAGAACTCCAAATCCAAGAAAGGCTTTAACCAGGTACGGGCTTCCCTATCCTTCCAGCCACATCCTCAAGAGATTTACTAGAGCATGCAGGTGCATATATGTGCACACGTGTGTGCAAGTGACATGTATGTGCATGTGTGTACACACGTGAGAAAGGAGAGGTGGGAGAGGCAGGGTGAGGGGTGTGATTTGGGGATATGCACAGGTGTGGAGTGTTGTGGGGTGTCGGGGAGGGAGGGGTACCCCGTGAAAGGACATGTGTATGTGGAAAAGTTGTGGGGTGGGTGCCAGAAAAGTCCTAAGACCCATAGGCCAAAGAAAGCAGGTTCTGCATCAGGGAACCTGGGGCTCTCCCGGTAAAGACAGCAGGTAGGGCAGAGCCTCCTCAGGGGGCACCTGCTTCTTTCAGATGCTGGAGAGGAGGCAGGAACTGATGGAGGCCTCAGTCTCCCTCCCCTAACCCGGCCATTAACCCTGGAGAGAGGTCAGAGAAACCCTGCCCTCCCACACCCTCAGAAGTGGACGGGCAATTCTTAGAGAAGGAACTGTGAGGGCTGGCGGTGTGGCCTGGCCAGAGCTTCGGGGCTGACCTGGGCCTTCTTTCCAGATTAGCACATCACAGATCAAAGTGGACAAGGTGCAAATCATCGGCTCCAACAGCTGCCCCTTTGCTGTGTGCCTGGACCAGGATGAGAGAAAGATCCTGCAGAGTGTAGTCAGGTAGGAAACGGGGGGGTCCCAGGGAAGGGAGCAGTTTCTGCTCTCACCAACCCAAAGGCCTAGAAGGAGCTGGAGGGATGGGGGCCAGCCCTGATCCCTGACCCCTCTCTGACCCACAGGTGTGAGGTCTCACCCTGCTACAAGCCGGAAAAGAGCGACCTCTCCTCGCCACCCCAGAGGCCCCCTGACCTGCCGGCCCAGGCCACGCCTGATCTCTGCTCCCTTCTCTGCCTGCCCATCATGACTTTCAGCGGAGCTCTGCCCTAGTGGGGGCCCAGCACCAGACTGGACTGTAGCCCTGGGCAACCTCCTCTGCAACCCCTCTGGAACAGTCCCTCTCTGTGGAGAACTGAATGGCCTTGTGCAGAGCCAGGGTCCTATTGTGGGTACCACCATGAGCAGGGGCTGGGAGTAGAGGGTTTCTGGAGCCTCAGTGTTCTGGGGAAAGAACAAACATCAGGGAGAGAAAGGCCAGACCCCACAGCCTCTCAGATTCCTCACAGTAGAAGGAGAGGGATGGGTAAATGGACCTCCGAAGTCCCTGACCACTAGCATGGTCTAGGATCCTTTCTAAAAGGAAGATCTGAGGCTCTGGTGCTCAGAGGGATGACGTAGGCCTTTTCTCTCAACTTTGAGCCTACCCCTTACTTTGTCAAAGACTTGGAGGACCCTGTATGCCTGGAGTTCAGTCCCCTCCTCTCTGGGGCTCAGGTGATAGAAACGTGGATGAAACATTTCTCTACTTCTACTTCCCACATACACTTCCTCACTCCAAATACACACAGACAGACACACACACACACCTCTTAACGATTTCTTTCTCTCAAGTTCCAAGTCTCCTGAAAAACAGCACTAACACTGGACCTGTCTACAGTTCTGACTACGGAACCTGGCACAGATTCTCTCTTGATCCCCTTTTAGGATCTGAGATTCTTGGAAGACAGTCTAGGCTTAAACTCAGCAGCAGCACACTTCTAACTAAATACCCAGAGGAAGTTAATTAACTTTAAGCCTCCATTTCCCCAGCACTAAAATGGAGTAGAGAGTTGGGATGGAAATAAGACATCCTTAAAAGGTTACATTGTCTGCAAAGCACCTAGCCCAGCGCCAAGCTCCCAGCAGGTGCTCAGTAAAGCTTAGTATCTTACTCTCTGAACACTGATTCCTCCTGTTTGGGGCCACTGGAATACCCTCACGGGCCTTGAGATGCTCCTCACTCCTTCCGGATTCTTGGCTGAGGCGGAACCCAGACTGAAGGGGGAAGAGGCATTCCAAAGGAGGATTGCCTTCATCAGGGTAAGGGGTGGGCTGCTCAGGTGCCCTACCGTTCACTCCCTTCTCTATCAGATTGGCTCTGCCACTCCCATCTCACTCTATGTGTGCAGAATCTTCCATACCTGCAAGTTCAGTGACACCCTTCTGGCACCTGGGCAAGATCCCAGAACACAGGATGGAGTGACAGGCCTCACAGAGCTTAGTGCCCAATTCAGAGGAAATGGGACTGATGCATGGAAAATGGTCAGCCTAGGACAGGACATGAGAGGCTGAAATTCAAAGCGACCAGTTTGAAGTGCTTTGAGCAGCTGGAAGCCAATGTGGCCTAGAGCGATAGGGCAAAGAGCAAGACCAGGATTTGAACTGACAGATGTGGAGAAAGTAGCCATGGAAGCATCAACTGTATCCCACACAGCCCCTCTTCCTCTTCTCCTAATTCATTATGCCTGAAAGGTCTTACGTGAAATTCCAGCCCAGAGTACTCACGGCTTGAGACACGTGGACAGAGCCAGCTTCTACTTTGTTCAGCCATCTCTCCCATCTTAATATTGGTTCTTGCTCTAAGCTGCAGAAGTGTGGTGGGCCATATATCTTCAGTACTTTTTTCCTATATGGGTGCGTTGCCCTATTACATGATCAAGAGATGTCTGGGAATTAATGAATGGAATTTAATATTATTGTCAAATAAAACTTGATTTGTCCTATATTTAATGACCCATAGTTATTTTGCTGCATGACACCTGCTAGACAGTTTATAGAAACCATTTTATTTATACCAGAAAGAAGCTTCATAGGGGATCATTTATTTCTCTTTTTGTAATTTTCTACCCTATAGAAAATATATTTGTGTGGAACTTTTCCCCAATCCTATTCTGCTTAAGCCTTATCATACTCACCAACCCACAGAATAAGATATCCTACACCTAAGGACTCAACATTTGGGGTTTCCTGTGCCACTTCACTTGAGAAATATACACTGTTGGAAATAGATGCTCAGTGCCACAAAGAAAAATTAGCACTGAGACAAAGGATCTTTCAGCAATGCAATTTTTACTTCCTGGACTGCAGGAAGGGTACTCTCACTAGCCATCTTGCCACAAGAGTACAATGAACAAAGGAAAGAAGACAATTTATCCCTTATGCATTTGGGGCTGTCCTTACTGCTGTGTCTGATCTCCATTGGCTGGGGCCAGACATCAACAATCTAAACTAAAACCCGATTGACTAACAACTTAAAACTTCTAAACAGGTAAAAGCAGTGGAGAGCTGGGACATGCCTGTGAGCACATCCAGCACAGATATCTTGGTTAAAGTACAAGGACATCAAATGTACTACGTGCCTGTAAGTATGGCATGTTTAACAGCTACCTAGGATAGGGCTTAACGAAGAATTATTAGCACACTTATGATTTATTCTTTAACAAGAAAGGAAATTTTAAAAAGGAACTTTTCTACTTCCCACATACACCCATATATCCATCTGTTCCCTGTACCCCAAGACCCAGGGAGGGGACGGGCCTGAGGCCGTTGCTGCTGATGGGTGGCACGGTTAACCCTGGACCTACCTTGCAGCTGAGACGAGGGGAAGAGAACTCAATAATGGTCCTCTGGATCTGGGACTGCTTTTAGACTTGGGTGATAAGGAGGGAGAGAAGAAGTGAAAGGATGGTAGGGGACGCCTGTGTCTTGAGAGAGGGAGGTAAATACCAGGCTCCCAGAACACTATTCAGGATGGAGGGAGAAAGAACTGTGAGCTGTTCCAGCTCTGCATCAGCTAGCTATTTCAAACAATGAAGCCGACCTTCAATTCAGGGGATGAAATCTATGATTATCTGTTTTTGCTCATGCATCTAGAGGATATCTAGGGACCACCTGATCTAGGTTCGGCTCAGAGTGGCTTGGCAGCTCCAAGCTGCAGGATGGATGCAGATCCGCTCAGTTGGTCTCTCAGATGCATTGGACCAGCACGGGGGGCAAGTGGAGACAGGAATGGAGCCTGGAGCTGAATCAGTATTCCTCCTGCCAATAATTGGCTAACATGGTTGAAGCACCTCAACCCACAGATTTAAAATAAACCCAGCAAATTTCACACAGGCCATTTGACACAGGAATCTTCACACAAGAAAAAAAACAAAACCACATGCGAAGTGCACTTTACCTTTGATATTCTTGCCATAACTCCAGTCTAATCATGAGAAAAAAATCATATAAACTCAAGACTATGGGACCAGGTAACCTGACAAGTACTTAGTGTCACAAAAAATAAGGAAAGACTGAGAAACAGACCAAAAGAGACTGAGTAAACCTGAAAACTAAGCAGAGGACACTGGATTGAATCCTGAAACAGGCATCAAAAAACTGGTAACATCTCAGTACGATCTGGAGTTTAGTTTTTTTTATTAAACACACCCACCCACACCCACACACACACACAAGCACCTCACTGTCAAACTGCTAGAGAAAAAAAAGGTAATGAGAAAATATTAAAGACAAAGGAAAACAATACATTTTATCTTCAAAGTAGCAACAATTCAACCAAGAATCTCTTTTTCGTTTTTTTCTTTTTCTTTTCTTTTTTTTTTGAGGCAGCGTTTTGCTCTTGTTGCCCAGGCTGGAGTGCAATGGCGTGATCTTGGTTCACTGCAACCTCCGCCTCCTGGGTTCAAGCAATTCTGCCTCAGCCTCCCGACTAGCTGGGATTATAGGCATGTGCCACCACACCCGGCTAATTTTGTATTTTTAGTAGAGACAGGGGTTTCTCCTTGTTGGTCAGGTTGGTCTTGAACTCCCAACCTCAGGTGATCCACCTGCCTCAACCTCGCAAAGCGCTGGGATTACAGGTGTGAGCCACCGTGCCTGGCCGAGAACTCCCTTTTTCAACAGACGCAATGGAAGCCAGAGATGATGAAATGATCTCTTTAAAGTATGAGGGGAAAAAACAAACCTACCAACCTCGAATTACACACCCAGAATTGTTTAATGCTTTTTTAAAAAAAAACTTAAATACTAACAAGGGAGACACTTTAAATATAACATCACAGAAAGGTTGAAAGCAAAAGGATGGAAAGAATAACACCATACAAAACCAGACCAAAAGAGCTGGTGTGAATACACTAATATCCAAAGATTTAAAACAAGAAACATTACAAAAAATAGAGCGGAACATTTCATAAAGATTAAGGAGTCCAACAAAAGATATTACAGTTGTAAAGCTATATACACCAAATAACATAACTGGAAACTACATAAAACAAAAATTGACAGAAGTCTCCACAACCACGGTGGCCAACATACCTCCCTCAATAGCTGAGAACACATAGACAAAAAAGATTAATGGAGATATACAAGGTCTGGACAACACAATTAACACATTTGATCTTATTGAAATTGATAGAACATCATGGTGTGATCTCAGCTCACTGCAACCTACACCTCCCAAGTTCAAACAATTCTCCTGCCTCAGCCTCCCAGTAGCTGGGACTACAGGCACGTGCCACCACACCCGGCTAATTTTTGTATTATTTTAGTAGAGATGGGGTTTCACCATGTTGTCCAGGCTGGTCTTGAACTCCCAACCTTAGGTCATCTGCCCACCTCAGCCTCCCAAAGTGCTGGGATTACAAGGAAGAGCCACTGAGTTCAGCTGGAAGATTCTTCAAACTAGACTTCACATAAATCACTGACTGGCCTAAGAATGGATTCCCTATTGGTCAGACACATACCCTGGATACGACAACCATGATCTCTGGGCCAATCCATGGGCCAAGCGGTCACAGACTGAAGGGGCTCTGAGCCAGAATGTCTCATCCAGTCCATAAGCTTCTGTAATCTGAGTCATTGAACACTGAGGTAAGGGGCTGGAGTAGGGGCTGAAATTAGAATCCCCATTGGGTCCTGCCTCTGGCGGATGAAGAGAAAGGAGGAGGCTGTCCTTTTCAGCACCCCATCCTCCTCCTCAGGGTAGCCCCTCCTCCGCATGGTACCTCACCATGGGCTCAGGAGCTGGCCATAAACTTGAAGACTCTCACCTCCCACTACTCACAGTGGAATTATTTCTGCCCTAGGGGTGTTAACCTACTAGCCTTGCTATCCCTGGAATGGGTATTATTTCTCCAACTTTGGGAGGCGATGGGTGTCTCCCTTTGCCACTTCCTGATTCCCAGAAGGCTGGGGACCAAAATCAAGCTGTGTCCTGCAGGTCTCAGGGTTTGGGGCAGTAGAAGGGAGTGCTCTCTCAGCCAGCCCTGACCCCCGTTTTGTCATTCCTTCCTCCACCTGGTGGAACCCCTGTGGCCTTACAATTCCTCTGCTCCCTCTGCCGGATGCAGCGCTCTCTCAGGCTAGACCTCAGATCACAGGGAGGCCAAGGAAGAGCAGGAGCATTCACCCTTGGAGTGACCTTGGCTGTCTCCAAGCCTCTGTTCCTCCCCTGTGAAAATGACACAGTGTCTACCTCTGGGGAGTGTGTAGGGTTTCTAAGAAAGGGGATGGTCTGCTGAGACTGTGGTCCAGGTAGCCTGCCCAGCCCAGGGCTCCCTGTGAGCAGAAGCCTTGCCAAGAGGTGGCTCCCCTAGACACCATGGCTTAGACTTCTTTGTTCTCCTCAGGCGGCTGGGCGCTTCCTCTAGGGGCTGGAAGGTAGTGGTCTATCACCATCTTCAGGCCTCTCCCTGAGGTCCCTGGTATGCCAGTCATGCCTCCCCCAGGGGAAAGGGCTCTCCCACAGCCCCTGGGGCAGAGAAGCCTGCAGCCCCCTGTCTGCCCACAGCAGAGGCAGCACAGTTTTCAGCCTCTGAGGCTCCAGGCATACCTGAGATGATGGGTGGTCCCAGCCAGCCTGGTGCCTGCCCTGGGCCTTCAGACTGTCTCTCCCTCATTGCCACACTGCCACCCACTCCAGCACCAGGAATGTTCACAGCTTCCCTGGGAAAAGGGCTCCCCTATTTTCTTGAGGAAGAATCTACTTCCTCCTTTCCCCAAGTCTCTGAATCCTTCTCTTCCTTCCCCCGACCCTACCAGTAAAATCAGGGTAAAGGAAATGCCTCCTAGGAGAGGGTGCCATCCCACAACCCTCTGGGGGCAAAGTGAGGCAGGTGGCAGACTCTGTCCCCAGGGGTGCCAGCTTATTTCTGTTCTGTGCACAGGCACACCTATGTCCCGGCTCAGACTACAGCCCCAGAGACTCTAAATGGGGGCTCCCTGGAAACACGGCTGTGGTCACAGCAGACACGTGTGTCTGCCCCTCTTCCACAAAGGGAGTGGGAAGAGATGGCGCTTGTTTGAAGGATCTCAGATAATTCGAGCTCAAAGGCGGAGCCTTTCAGTCACTGCAACCCGCATTGGGAATCACCTGTGAATGTCCGAATAGAGTGAACTGAGCTATTTTTTTTGTGTGTGTGAGACGGAGTTGCCAGGCTGGAGTGCAGTGGTACGATCTCGGCTCACTGCAACCTCTGCCTTCCAGGTTCAAGCGATTCTCCTGCCTCAGTCTCCCGAGTAGCTGGGACTACAGGGGCACACCACCACAGCCAGCTAATTTTTGTATTTTTAGTGGAGACAAAGTTTCACCGTTTTGGCCAGGATGATCTCGATCTCTTGACCTCATGATCCCCCCTACCTCTGCCTCCCAAAGTGCTGGGATTACAGGTGAACTGAGCAAACACTTTCTGCACTAACTGAGCATGTGTCAGGTGCTGCTGTTAACTCATTTGTGACTCCCCACAACCCCACAGGGTAGGCAGTATTACGCCCTTTTACAGGCAAGGAAGCTGAGGCAGAGATAAGTAACTTGTCCAAGGTCACAGAGACAGTAAAAAGGGAATCAAAGGCTGGGCGTGGTGGCTCACGTCTGTAATTCTAGCACTTTGGGAGGCCAAGGCAGGTGGATCACGAGGTCAGGAGATCGAGACCATCCTGGCCAACATGGTGAAACTCGTCTCTACTAAAAATATGAACAAATTAGCCAGGTGTGGTGGCATGCACCTGTAGTCCCAGTTACTCGGGAGGCTGAGGCACTCCAGCCTGGGTGAGGGTGACAGAGTGAGACTTCTTCTCAAAAAAGAGGGGGGAAGTCCAGGATTTAAGCACAGACAGGTGGGCTCCAGAGTCCCTGCACTTACCCACTAGTCCTGCTGCTCTGTTGAACCTCTCGTGTGGGTAGTGGGTAAACTGAGGCCCAGAAAAGGATCACACAGATATCTGAGAAGGATGGTTTCATTTCTAATGGAACGCTGGCAAAGCTCTGACAGTTTCAAAATAGAAGCTGTGTTCGCACACCCTCAGGAATGGTGGGGGTGGCAGGAGTGGAAAGTTGGCAGGGGGACAGAGGAGGAGAGTGAAGCTGGGGCCAGACTGAGTTGGCTGAGCTCCAGGCTAGTCTCTGCTGCTCACTGCTGAGGGGAGGGCAGTCAGGAAGGAAGCCCTTGGTGAATGGAGAATGTCACTCCTGGCTCCAGAGTGGACTGAAGGGGGTCCCCCGAGACTTCTGGGGAAGAGAAGGGAGGGAGCAGTGCAGCCCCCACCCCCACACACCGAAGGAAGGGGCCCTTGCCATCAGGGACCAGAGGCCTTCTCTGAGCAAAACTGTAGCCGAAAGTCTCTGAGGCCAGAATAGAATTGTTTTGGGGCTGAGAAAGCTGAGGAGGGCTTTGCAAACCCAATCTCCAGCCCCTCAGGTTACAGAGGAGGAAACTGAGGCCCAGAGACGGAGAGAGGCCTGTGCAGGGTCACACAGAGTGAGAGGCACGTGCCAGGATGAGGGCCCAGCCAGGTGGCTTGGCTCACTTTTGGGGGTGTGTCTCAGTGTGTGTGGGGTGTATGTGTATGTGTGTGGTCCTGCACATATATGTGGAGGGCAGGCAATTTGCAT
Source organism: Cheracebus regulus (assembly GCA_963574635.1). NCBI lineage: Eukaryota > Metazoa > Chordata > Mammalia > Primates > Pitheciidae > Cheracebus > Cheracebus regulus. Next base: position 19,923 of record CAUYQU010060661.1, read on the forward strand.
AAATAATAAGAGGTTGGGGTCTTTATGAGTTTTCTCACTGATCTCCTGGTTGACCCCAGCCATCTTGATTTGTTCCACTTCCTGGCGTGAGTTCATTCGGGAGAAGAAAGTGGAGAGGGTGATATGCATATTATGCAGATCAAGAGACTCCTAACACCTCCCCAGCTCAGCTCCTCCAGCAAAAGCCTGTCCAAGGAGGAACCTGCGGTATTAGGGGCTGTGGGAGAGGAAGCGCGGGCAGGGCCCACTTGGTCTCCCTCTCAAGGCAGCCAGGACAACAGAGGAAATGAGAAGAGACCAGGTCCCACCCTCCATGGCAACCCCAAGGTCTATGCCTCCTCACCCCACCCCAGAGCTGCCAGTACCAAGGAGTCTGGGACAGGGGACAGTCACACCTGCAAAAGAGAAGGAGGAGTCCACAAGGTTTCTTCACCACCTGAAGGGCGGCTTTCGGAAGACGGAGTGACTTATTTTTTCTGTGTCCATCCCCTTTCTGACCCTGTAAATGTGTGACTAGTCCAAACAAAAATGTACATTTGAATTCAAGAAAAGAATGCGGTTGATCCTTATGTACTGATATATAATGATCTTCAAGTAAACAAGGCAAGTTGAAGAACAATTTGTACGGTGCTCACGTCTATAAACCATCCTAAGCTATTGACAATAGTTATCATTGGGTGGGAGGGTAAAGAAACTGGCGAGGGGGAGGAGAGAGACTCTCCGTTTTTACTCTTGTGGTCCTACAATGTTTGAGTGTTTTTATAATGGAAATGTATTTATGAATAACTTGACTAGTTTTATTATTGTTGTTGTTGTTTGTTTGAGACAGAGTCTCACTCTGTCACCCAGGCTGGAGGCACTGGCACAATCTCAGCTCACTGCAACCTCTGCCTCCTGGGTTCAAGCGTTTCTCCTGCCTCAGCCTCCCGAGTAGTTAAGACTACAGACACCAACCACCAAACCGGCTCATTTTTGTATTTTTAGTAGAGAAAGAGTTTCACCACATTGGCCAGGCTGGTGTTGAACTCCTGACCTCAGGTAGTCCACCTGCCTCGGCCTCCCAAAGTGCTGGGATTACAGGCATGAGCCACCGTGCCTGGCCTATTTGACTAGTTTTTTAAACATTACAGCTTAACCAAAAAGGAACATTGATGGCATTTAAAATCAAAACTTCCCCACCACCACCACCAAAAATAAGAAAAATGGCTGAGAGGGTGACTGGTTGGATAGGATATAAAGCATAAATCTGCTTCTTCTGTCACCCCAATTAGTTCTAATTCTGCACGAACCCTGCCAAATAACACAGCTGGAAGTAAAGGATAGAAAATTCCAGAGGTGCGCCCTATTCCTCCCTTTCCAGAGCACAGCAGACAGCCCTAGTTGAAAACAGATTGCCAGGGCAATGCTGATGCTATCGATCTAGGGACCACCCTTAGGGAACCACTGGCTTAGATCATGATACTGCCCTGCCTGCCCCTGGGCCATAGGTGAAAGCTAGAGGGACTGTACCAGAGGCAGAGGTGCCGGCAGGTGGGTCCTGCCTATACCAATGCCTTAGCCTTCCTGGACTGAGGTTAAGTGATTCAGGAATCAGGCGGGCTCAGCCTACAGGTCTTCCTGAGGTTGGGTGGGAAGTCCTGGGACCGGGGTGGGGAGGTCCATGGTTCGAGTCCCACCACCACCAGGGATGTGAGCCTTTAAACTTTATCTGTCTGTATAACTGTACCTGACTCATGAAGTGACTGTCTAACCGAAGCAGAATGTGTTTTCCTAACAGCTCTTCTCTGGCTTATTACCTCTCACAGTTTTCTAAAAATGGGTCCTGCCAACCAGAGAGCTATTTGTGTGGGTAGTGGTCATGAGTTGGGGTAGAAAAATGGGGAGTTAAGAATTAGAATGGAATTGAAGTACTCTGAACGCACTGAGAAGACAATTTGGATATGGCTGAAAAAATCTGGGAGGGAAGAACCAATGCTAGTGGGGAGAAGATAGAAAGGAAAAAGCACAAACTGCACCCTATTCCAGGCTGCCCAGTCCAATGGCATGGCATGGAGGAGGGACATCTGGATAACAGACCTATCCACAGAGGATTTTTGAATAGTTTCCTAAGAGATGTATGATGCACACTCCCTTCATCTTTCTACGTAATCTTTAGTAAAATCGACATTGCTTATTAGTATTTTGTGTAAGTGGGTTTCTTAGAAAACTGAGATGATGACTTCTGCTGCCTTCGATGCTGAGTGATCCCAGAGCAGCTCCCATGGTGGGCGGCACTGCAGGCAAAGGCACAAGTGACCCTGGGGGTCTCCTGTCCAAAGCAAGTAATTCTTGCCTGACTCCAACACTGTGGTCCTGCAGAGCTCCCTGGCTGGTACCCGGCCCTTCTCACCCACAGCTGTGTCCACAGTTGCAAGAAGATTTAATTTTTGTTTAAAGCTCTCAGCGGCTTTGTAATGGATTGGAAAATGGATGAGGATGGATCTGAAGCAATGGTTAGTCTGTAAAGAAGATAAGGAACTTTGTAACCCCAAGGCGAGTTATATGGACAAACTTACAAACACGCTGGCTGAGATAGAAGAACCTGAGGAGAGGCCACTGCAGTTGTGCCCAGAAGGGCCACCAGGAGTGGGGACCCTCACTTGGCAGAGGAGGGTGGCAGAAGGAGGAGGAGGAGGAGTGGCAATAGATGATGAGCCTTTTTCTTCTGTATCTTGGGCATTGATCACTCTGGGGTGGCTTTGCCTCCATTAGCTGACCGGGTCATCTGGGAACTAGTACAATGAAGGCGGAGAACCCTAATTTTCACAGTTCTGATGCCGACAGATCATTTGCCTTTTTGGCAGGGGGAGAGGGGGCTGCTTTGGGAGGATTGGTATACATGAGAAACCTGGTAAGAGCACAGCCTGGAAAACCCAGATTAAATAAAGCGTAAGAACATGGTCTGGAGAGGAAAGACTTGACTGGGGTTGGCCAACGGGGCAGTGCTGCCTTGCCTCAGGAATGGCAGGGGCAGTGCAGTGGGGTTTCTGGGGGAACTTGGTCCTTCCTATTGTCACCTCATCCTCCCGCTCTCTTTAGTAGCTGTGTGCACTTGAAAATGAAAGCACTCTAGCTCCTCTTTGCAAGGGACAACTCTGGGGCTCTCTATGGTCACCAAGCTGCCCCCTCCATGGCTACCACAGCCAATGCAGTTGCAGAGACAGCAGCTGATGATAAGAGAGCAAAGCAGCCACAAGCAGTGACATCGGCTTGTGATTTCCGATTCAGTTAAGCCAAGGCTGATAAGGAGAGGGGCTGCCCAGCATGGCCACACTGCCTGGCTGCGGCTGAGTCTGGAACCCGCAGGGGTTCTTGAGTTCTTGGTCTTTTATCCTGTCCTGGGCTTGTTCATTTCCTTCATTCAGTCACCCATTTGCTTTATAAATAAGCCAAACATTCTCTTGACACCCTCTTACCCTGTGATGGATGGAATAATGAACAACACCCTAGCCCCTGCTCTTACAGAACTCATTGAAGGAGGGAGGTGGAACAAGGCAGACATGTGACCTGAGAATGCTCATATGAAGATGCAAGATAGAATGTGACTTCAGTCATGTGAAGGGGACAGAAAAGCAGCAGCTATGGGAGGAAGGCACAGCCATAGAGTAAATAATTTACATTTCTGGAACTTTTTCCAAATAGCTTCCTCTACAAAATGAGGTGTCAGCATAGAACCTAGTCAAGCCCCTACAGAAAAAGACCAGTGATGTCACAGCCCCAAAGCTCTGTGGGCTGAGCTAAGTGACAGAAACCAAACTCCAACAGGCTTAATACAAAAAAAGAATGGAATGGATTGGATCATACACAATGAACAGTCCAAGAGTAGATTCAGCACCAGAATTTCAGGCACAGCTGGATCCAGCATTTAAACCATGCTGTCAGCAATCTGTCGCTTTCTAGAGCCGTTTACCCATCAGGCCCAACAGGGTGACAGCGTAGAATCTGTGAGTTTTTTGAAGCTCTAGAAATGTGTCAGAGACTCTCCCAAATAGGGTTTGGCTTCAAAATGTGAAAAAAAAAGAAAGAGAGAGAGAGAGAGACAGAGACAGAGAGAAAGAGAGAGAGAAAGAAAAAGAAAGAAAATGACAAAGTAGCAAACGTGTCACCATGCAGCTGATCCACTTCCCCCAGCAGCTCTACTGTCCCTGCCAGCACTGCTCCCTCCTAATTGCTAAGGACAGCAGATGCTTTTTCATTCTCTTCACCTGTATCCTCGCTAGTCATTGACATCGTTGGCCATTGTCTCCTCCTTGGCACTCTGTCTTCTGTCAGCCTCCCTGGCACTCCACTTTCCTCCTGCCTCTTAGCCTTGTTTCTTGTTCTTCTCAGATAAATAACGAGTGACAAGGGGTGAGCCAGGAGAAGGGTTGGGAAAGGTTGGGAAGAGATTCCCGCAGCCTGGATCCTTAAGAGACCTCGGTACTTCTGGGAGGGGCTGGAGTGAGGGGATAAAGCATGAGGTTGGAGATTAGGGAGGGACCAGATCAAGAAGGGTCTGGCAAGTCCCACTAAGGAGTTTGGCCATTCTCTTTAAAGTAATAAGGAGCCACTGAAGGTTGTAGCAGGAGTGGAACATGAATAGATTTGTGCTTCACTCTTAGAAAGAGATCTTTGGCTGTGGGGTAAAGGCAGGATTAGAGGGAGACCTCCAGCTATTGTAGTGTTTCAGGAGGAAGACCATGGTAGTCAGATGAAGGAGTGACAGCCACAGGGATGGAAGAAAGTGGATGATTCATGAGATATTGACAGGGCTTGGTGCAGTTGAAATGTAACAGGCGAGGGAGAGGGAGGTGTTAGGATGACATCGAGGTTGCTGATTCTGAGGTGAGAAGCAGAGAAGTGGGCTTAGATGGGGGAATGATGAGCTTGGTTTGTACCTGTGGCGATGGAGGTGGTTGAGGGACATCTGGCTGGCCATGTGCAGGGGTGGAGGATGGTTGGTGAGTCTGAAGCTCGAGAGAGGGGTCAGGGCTCTCTGCATCAGTCCCTCCCCAGTCAACACCAGAGGGGTCTCTTGGCAGGTGAGACCCCTAAAATTGGTCACATACAATTAGAATAAAGGACCCCCAATGACTGTGGGTGACCACAGATGCTTCTTTAGAAAGCAGTCTCATAGCAGGATGCATTCTGGGAGGAGCTCTGAGGGCCACAAGGAAGGGGAAGGAAGAGGAGGGGACAGAGCTGTGAGACTCTGAGCTTTTCTCTGCAGATCTGAAGAGTGCAGTCAAGACCGCAGACACCCGTGGAGGCTCCCCCAAGATATCTGGTTCTCTGGGACTGGGGGCCTCGCACAGGACAGCAGGGAGTTGGCTGAAGGACTTGAGTAGTGCAGGAGCTTCCAACAAACCAAGGTAGGTGCTGGCTTGGATGAAGCTCCCCAGGGAGGCAGATCTGAGCAGAGCAGATGGAAGGGTGGAAAGGAGGGAGCTGGAATGGGAACCCCTGAAGGGGCCGAAACATCCCTGGCTCTTATTTACCCAAGTTCAGGGCTGCCAGGGCCGGCCTTTCTGCGAAGGGTTACCTCAGACACTGCCAGGTAACTCTGCCAAGTTAAGATCGTTTCAGCCCATTTTCACAGGATGAAAGGACATGGGACCCTGGGAGAAGGGCGCTCCTTTCTTCTGGAATCCTGTACATGCCGTTAATAGTATGACTAATTACTCATGCCTAGTGCTGCGGACTACACCCATTTTCCTGTTTGATTGTCACTGCCATTTAGAGGTTGACTGGATAAGGGTTTTAGTGCCATTTATAGGAGAGAAGACTGAGGATTAAGGAGATGAAGCAACTTGCCAAAGCTTACAGAGTGGGTTAGCAAGGAGCAGGATTCAATAGGAAGCATCTGGGTCCCAGTCTGTGCCCTTTCTGGGACATCATCTGTCTATCACTCTCCTGGGGAATTTGGTGAAAGTCATGCAGGTCTAGCTGATTTTCTCCCTATGCACAAATTGGGGATCTTCTATGTGCCAGAGTCTGACCGAGGCCTGGTCTCTGTCCTTAAGGAGCTGACTGCTGCCTGCCATGAGGGTCTGGACACAGCTGCAAGTGACCGACCCAGAAAGTAACACATGCCAGGGTCCTCAGTGAGCCGGGTGGTGTGAGGTACATGCAGGATGGGAGAGAGAGACTGCCAGGTGTGGGCTCAAGGAGGGTCCCGTGGAAGGTGGTGCCTGGCTGAGGCTCAAGGGAGGACCTGGTGTGCAGAGAGGAGACAAGAGGCACCCCAGCGGTGGGGAGTAAAGTGTGCAAACCCCCAGAGGCAGGAAAGCAGGTGCAAAAGTCAGGTGTAGGGGAAAGTACAGCTAGAGGTGGTGTGCAGCTGCTACCGGGGGGTGTGCAGAGCACTCGCAGGCATGGACCTGTTCCATTTATTCATTTAGCTCTAAGTGGTTTTCAAATATCATCTCATTTAGTCTCATGACAAGCCTATGAGGTAGGCATTGTTGTCAGGTCCCCTTTAAGAGACACCAAGGTTTTAAACAGTAGCCCAAGGTGCCCTACGGAGATAGGACTGGAATGCCATCTGCCGGGCCACTGTGCCTCACTGCCTCTCACTGGAACCTGCTGCTGGCTCCCACACTGTCTCCACGGGAGTGCCTCCACTGACATGGTGGCTGCAGTCGCTGCCATCCGGTCCCTGCTGCATTCAGGCCCCATCAGATCCCAACAGGCTTCCATGCCCTGGGAACAGTGCTCCCCCAGCCCCGCCCCACTGGCTCTTTTATACCCAGGTGTTTCCTTCCAGCCAGAGGCAGACACAGCTGAGGAAACCAGCCTGTCCCTGTCCATGGGGGCCAGCCAAGACAGCTGGATCCTCACCTCCCGGCCCCTCAGGAATCTGAAAAGTGGGCCTCGTGGGAGCAAGGGCTAAGGATTGAGGGGGACCCCTCAGGACCCAGAGTTCTGTCCTCTCCCTTACTCCCTCACTGCGAGGGAGCTCACCACACGCTCTGATCCGAGAAAAGGCCCACAGCTGCGCTGTCTGGCAAGCTGAGCTGCCCCTGAAACCCTGAGGGCATGAGGCAGCTCTGGCAGGACAAGAGGGGAGGCGACAGAAGCAGGAGACCCGGGCTCTGCAGGTCCCCTCTCTCTGTGCCACAGGAGCGGGTGGAGGACAGGAGGCACTGCTGAGTGTGGCCCTGGGAAGCTCTGCGTCTTTTCTGCCTGGGCTAATCCCCTGCAGGTGTGGTATAGGGAGGCCTGGGTGGTGGGTTCTATGTGAACAGCTTGTCCCAGGAGCCAGCAATGGGGGGACGGGGGGACAGAGTGCCAGAGGACTATCAGATCTGGATTCTTCATGACAGAAACACTGACCCTGAGCCAGGCTTCCTCAGATCCTCCTCCATGTCCTCTTACTTCAATCTTCTCTAGCCAGGAAATCGCCCCCACTTTATCTCACACTAATGACAGGGAGCAGCAGCTGTGAACAGGTGGCCCCATTCCCTTCTTTCTGCCATGTCCATAGAACACGTCTATGGTTCTGTGGTCGGTTCTTGGACTTGTCGTACCCTAAGGCAGTGATGAGCTGTGTGTGTGCACCTGGCCTGAGACTTGTTCATTGCGGATGTTCTGTGTTTAAGAAAGAATGCTCTCTGAATCCCAATTCACTCATCCCTTTGTTCATTCATTCATTCTTTGTCTCTGATCTCATTCCTCTGTCAAGAATTGTGAAGGACCTGAGTTGTACGTTAGAAAGATCTGTTAGTTGTAAGTTAACTTATAACTAACAAGTTAGCCTACCACAGTTTCATGGTCACCAGCAGAAGAGATGAGACTCCAGAGTCAGAGACAAAGAACTCTATCACTCACAGCACAACTAGCATCGTGAGCATCATGCTTATAGGTTCCCCTTGCCCCCCAGGTCCCAGAGGGACAGCAAGGAGGCCAACCCAAGCAGACTCTGTGCATCACACCCCAGGAACCCTGAGCCTAGGAAACTCCAAGTTTTCATGACGAGCTGCAAACAACATGCCCAACTTTTACCCTGAAAAGAGACATTATCTCTATTATATTGACAGCAAATAAATCTGCTTTTTGTCCTAGAAGGGACAGTATCTTCCAAGGCTGTTTGCTATACAAACATATTTGAAAAGATGATGTAGAAGAATTCTCACCAGGCATACACAAACAGAAACTATGGAGAATTGTCTCCCAACATCTTCCTAGTGTCCCCCACTCATTACACCTCAAGCATGCTGTCCCTTAAAAACCCCGGGCACCCTCACAACTCAAGACTTTGCTATTCTCTTTGCTTAGAGCAATCTTCCTGCAGATACCACATGGCTTGCGGTATGTGCCCAGGCCTCTTTCAGGTTCCTACTCAAATGGCACCTCCTCAGGAGATCGCCCTCATCATCCTTTTAAAAACCACACACAGCCCTGGGCACGGTGGCTCATGCCTGTAATCCCAACACTTTGGGAAGCCGAGGTGGGTGAATCACAGGGTCAGGAGATCAAGACCATCCGGGATAACACAGTGAAACCCTGTCTCTATGAAAAATACAAAAAATTAGCTGAGTGTGGTGGCAGGTGCCTGTAGTCCCAGCTACTCAGGAAGCTGAGGCAGGAGAATTGCTTGAACCTGGGAGGCAGAGGTTTCAGTGAACTGAGACTGAGCCACTGCACTCCAGTCTGGGTGACAGAGTGAGACTCTGTCTCGAAAACAAAACAACACACACACACACACACACACACACTTGGGGGTTTGGGAGCAGTAGGGAGATGCTCGTCAAAGGGGATGAAGTTTCTGTTGGAAGGAATAAGGTTCCTGAGATCCATTGCACAGCAGAGTGGCTATAGTTAATAATGGTGTATATTTCACAATTGCTAAGAGAGTAAATATTTCAAATGTTTTCACTATGAAAATGATAGGTATTCAATGGATACGTTAATTAACCTTATTGCATCACTCCACATTATATATGTCTATCATATCACTTTGTCCCCATAAATATATGCAGTTATAATTTATCAATTCATAAAATTTACAAGTTTAAATTTAAATCAATATTTAAATATCTACATAGCCATATATCTATATCTATACACTGCACACTCCTCCCCAACTCTAGAACCCCTCCCTCCTCTTCCCAACTTTATTCTCATAGCACTTATCTTCATCTAATATTCGACTTAATTATTTGGTTGATTTTCTGTCCCCTACAAACCCACTAGAGTGCAAACTTTCTGAGAGCAGGCATTTTGTCTATTTTATCTTATTATCACATCCCCAGGACCTGGAACAGTGTCTGACACATAGAAGTTTGCTCAGGAAGCAGGTGTGTTGGCTCACGCCTGTAATCCCAGCACTTTGGGAGGCCTAGGCAGGCAGATCACAAGGTTAAGAGATTGAGACCATCCTAGCCAACATGGTGAAACTCCATCTCCATTAAAACTACAAAAATAAGCTGGGCATGCTACTCGGAAGGCTGAGGCAGGAGAATTGCTTGAATCCAGGTGATGGAGGTTGCAGTGAGCCAAGCTCGTGCCACTGCATTCCAACCTGGTGACAGAGCAAGACTCTGTCTCAAAAAAAAAAAAAAAAAAAAATTTTTTTTTGCTCAGGAACTATGGAATAAGTGAAACAATGAGTGAGTGCTGGGGGAAGTGTAAGTGAGAGGTCACACAGGGGTGACCACAAGGCATCTCCCAGGTTGTTGGGATTTGTCCCTCGGCCACTTTCCCGCTGCCTATTTTGGCTGCCAGGAGTCTTGCTGACTGTGGGAGTATGTATTGCTGGTGTATTGCTGTATTGCTCTCCTGTAATGACGTATTATTGCTCTATGTCATGGGGGTGGGGGAGAGAGGAAATCTGAGATGAGCCCTGACGTGCTGCTTGATTGGTCAGTACCTTGCCCATGGCCCTTGAGGCACAAAAGCCACAGTCAAACATTGCAGCCTCAGCTGTCCATGATAGGGCCTGAGACAGCTTGGCCACCCACAGGTGACAGAGGGAGCTACAAGGTCTGTGTGGCACAATGTCCTTGTCACCATTGTGTCTGTCTCCACGTTTCCTATGGGACTGCTGTCTTCTTTGCAGTATTCTGAGCATCAAACTGATCTCTGTTTCCTGTGTCATTCACTGTGGCAACCATGCCCAACAGACTTGTTTCTGCCCTCCAGCCCAAGAGTAGCTTTGAGACAGTGACCCTGTCTTGTATTCATATGAGTGTCTGGCATTCATTCATTCGAGCATATTTATCAAGGGTCTTCCATGTGGTACAAACAGTGTCAGGTAATGAGGACTCAACAGTAAGCAAAATGGAGCTCCCAGCCATGGGGAACTTACATTTTAGTGGAGGCAGCCAGATGATAAACAAACGCAATAGCATAGACCCCTTACCTGTAGGGGACACACTCTTGAGACCCCAAGGGATGCCTAAGGCCTCCACTAGTACTGAACCTGACTGCTGTCAATCAGAACACATTTCTGCTCAGGTCTTGCACCCACAAATTTAATTGCTCTTTCCATCTTAAAGAAGCACTTATCATACATATACTGTGGCCATAACTTTGCTGTTTCAGATGACCCAGCAAAACTAGCCAACATTTCTTTTTCCTTCACAATTTCATGGCTACAAGATTTGCTCTTACCATAGATCTTAGCAACTTTAGCATATGATTTTTTTCTTTCCTTGTTAAGATGAGAACTTTCACCTTTTCACTGAAAGGAAGCACTTTACAGCTTCTCGTTGGCATATCTGAATTGCCAGCATCCGTTCTCTTGCACATTGGGGCCACTGGTAAGTAAAATAAGGGTAACTTGGGCTCAAGCACTGGGATACCACTACAGTTCATTTGATAACCATATGGCTAGCAAGTGGCTTACAGTTGGGTAGCCCACACCATGTACACCAGTTGAACAATGGGATGATTCACATTCCGGGCGGGACAGAGCAGAATGGTGAGAGGTTTCATCATGCCACTCAGAACAGCATGCAATTTAAAATTTAGGAATTGTTTATTTCTAGAATTTTTCATTTAATATTTCTGGACCACAGTTGACCTTGAGCAACTGAAATTGCAGAAAGCAAAACTGCAGATAAGGGAGGATTACTACTATGTAAGGCATCAGATACTAGGGAGAAGTACAAAGATGCACCGTGTTTGTTGAAAGACTTCTGTGGGCACTGTGTGGCAACCCTAATGCCCAGCCCACTTCAGACATTCCGCAGTTAACTTTTCTCTTTGTGAACTACAATATGAACCACAATATAGCAGACGATTGCCAATGTGTCTGCTTTCATGAGCCCAATAGGTAGCATAAATGATGATGTGGACAGGCTGATAGTGCTGGTGTGGTGTCCCTGGCACTGCCCCCCAGCTTCTGTATTGTGGACTCAGTGGGGACACTGAGGCCCTGGGGAGCACACGGCCCTTCTACAGGGGGCTGCATGTCAACTCCAGCTAATTGTTGCCACACGGGATCGTGGGTCTGGTGTTGTCAGATCTTCCAGTTACTTCAATCAAAGCTGGAAATCTAGATTTTTATATGAAATCTGACTTTTAAATGTTAACCACAGATTCAAATTTCCAAAAACTGTGCCTTCTTTTGGGAAAGGAAATTAATGAGCCACAGCAGCAGTCCCCAACCTTTTTGACACCAGGAACCAGTTTCATGTAAGACAATTTTTCCACGCAGGAGGTTTGGGGGTGGAAGGGGTTTGGTGATGGGGCTGGGGGTGGAGATGGATTCGCGATGAAACTGCTCCACCTCAGATCATCAGGTATTAGATTCTCTTAAGAAACAGGCATCCTAGATCCCTCACATGCACATGCGCAGTTCACAGTAGGGTTCTCGCTCCTATGAGAATCTTATACACCCCCCGCCCCTCAAGGCTGATCTGACAGGAAGCGGAGCTCAGGCAGTCCTGCTGGCGTACCAGCCACTCACCTCCTGCTGTGCATCCAGTTCCTAACAGGCCATGGTTCAATACTGGTCCGCAGCCTGGGGTTTGGGGACCCTTGGGCCAGAGGATAGGTAAGAAGAATGCTGGCTTTTCACTGCATAGCTATCTGTGCCTTTTAGATTTTTACCATATGCATGGTTTTTTATGTGAAAAGTAAATTTTAAAAATATACCAGAGAGAGCACAGTCTCAGATTCCCTTATATGAAATTGTGAAATGGTTAGTCTTCTTAAGCATTGTATTAGTCAGGGCACTCCAAAGGGACACAACCAACAGGACAGAGAGACTGAAGGGTAGGAGGGCGGGGAGAAAACAAAAGGATGTATTAGCAGGGATTGGCTCCCATGACTGTGGAGGCTGAGAAGTACATAATCTGCGGTCTGTAAGCTAGAGGCCCAGGAAAGCCAGTGGTGTAATTCCAGTGTGAGTCCAAAGGCCTGAGAACCAGGGACGATGATGGTGTCAGTCTCAATCCAAGTCCAAAGGCTAGAGAACCAGGAGCGCTGATTTTGTCCAAGGGCAGGATGGCTGTCCCAGCTCAAGCAGAGAGAGCACATCTACTCTTCCTCCTCCCTCTTGTCCTATTCAGGCCCTCAGTGGATGGTGCAATGTCCACCCATATGGTTGAGGGCAGATCTTGACTCACTCTCTCCATTCAGATGCTCATCTCTCCTGGAACAACCCTGCCACCACCACAGATACCTCCAGAAATAATGCTTCATCAGCCATCTGGGCTTCCCTTGGCCTGGTCAAGTTGACATGTAAAATAAACCATCACAAGCATGTTGCATGCATGGGGCGGTGAGGAGGTGACACTGACAATGAGACCTGAATGTTGAGGAGGAGCCAGCTGTGGGGAAAGCTGGAGGAAGGATGCCCCAGGCAGGGGTGTGCAAAGTTCCTGAGGTATGATCAAGTTTGGCAGGACAAGATGCAGCTGGAGAGGTGCACTGGGGCAAGATCAAGTGAGTTTGTCGGCAGCGTGGAGTTCACTAGATCAAGAAGCCATCGGAGAGCTTGAATCAGAGAATGAGTTTCAGTTCCTAACAGGCCATGGATCAGTACCATGTTCCAGGGATCTTGGGCAAGTACAGCCACCCTGTGGTCGTTACAGGGTTACAGACTGGTAGCCCATGCAGCCTCTGGGGCAAGGACTGTGTCTTACTCATTCATCTCTAACCTCTCAGGCCTTATGCAATTTTTGCCCCATGGATTATGTTCTGAAGAGGCTCTTTGATTTATTCAGCAACCTCACACACCCAAAACATTGCCAGGAACTCAGGAGACAGCCAGAGGGCCCTCTGGGCAGCCCAAATAGAAGATCCAAGTCCATGGATGGAAGTTCGATGCTCTTTTCATTGATCAGTTGTCAGGCTTTGTTTCTGCATTTTACATGCAAGACAATTGCATGTGCTTAGCTGGCTTCCCAGCCTTCAGCAAATTGGCAGTTGGGTGGAGGAGCAGACACAGCCTAGGCAGGGCTGCAGCCAATACAGAAGGCACCCCTTTGAACAGACAAATTACAGCAAGTTCCTCTTTGGATGAATTGCAAAACTGCACCCTCCCTGCCCTGGTAAATTACAAAATGACCAACAGAGCGGTGGGCTGGACTGCAGCTTCTATTCACCTACTAAGTGCAGGGAACAGTTAGCACTGCCGAAATGAGGAATCATACATGAGAAGTCAAACAGGAATAGCCACTCGGTGCAGGATGGGGCTGCCCTCACCTACTGATAGTCCTGCCATCGTCACCGTTTTGTGGCACAGTACATACAATCAGCTTCCATCAAGATTCATTGAGAAAACTGCTGGGTGCGGTGGCTCATGCCTGTAAATCCCAGCACTTTGGGAGGCTGACGCGAGTGGATCACCTGAGGTCAAGAGTTTGAGACCAGCCTGGCTAACATGGTGAAACCCTGTCTCTATGAAAAATACAAAAATTAGCCTGGTGTGGTGGCGGGTACCTGTAATCCCAGCTACTTGGGAGGCTGAGGCAGGAGAATTGCTTGAACCTGGGAGGCAGAAGTTGCAATGAGCCAAGATTGTGCCATTGCACTCCAGCCTGGGCAAGAAGAGTGAAACTATCTCAAAAAAATAAAATAAAACAAGATTAATTGAGAAAACATGCAGAGGCATGGTTTGGTGCTGGAAATGGCAAGCTTTATTTCCTAAAAAATTCGTCTCACTCCTGAAGCAAAGACACATGAGACGGTGCATTTTGAGAATGAGCTGCTTCCGTTTCCATTTCCTGCCTACGTGCAAGCTTGTCCCCTGAGGGCTTTTCCCCACACTGGTGTGGTCAGCAGCCCCAAAGGACAGCAAACAGACCACAAAGGTCCCTGTGGGAGGAGCGAGGGAGCAACACCTACACAAATATGTAGAAATGCTGAATAAACATTTAATGAGTGAATGTGTGAGTGAAGGAAGGAATGAACAAATGAATAGGGAGCCTGACAGTTACTGGTAAAGTTTCTTAGAATTTTGCTTTCCATTAAAAATCAGCCCAGAAACACTCTCCATTTGCCACAAAAACTCCTAGGATCTACACTTCTCTTTTAGTCTTTATCTGTAAGATTTCTTTTCTTTCAAGGCTGCCCCATGTTCAAGAGATGATGGTGGCTTGCACCTGGTGGGGCGGTTCAAGATGAGGTTAGAATGATCATTCTCCACATCCACACAGGTCATAGAGGGGACCTGGGAACCCCAGCCCCCTGCATTCTGTCTGGAAAGTTCCTCTTGGCTTCCCTCCACCACTAGATTTGGGGTCAGGACCCGAATCTGCCCCAGGCCCACCTGCCTGTCCACCCCACGCCTTGGCTCTGCTCACAGTGTCTTGCCATTTTCAGCTCCTCTCCCTTAGATTGGAAATGCCTCAGATTCAGCCAGAGTCTCATTTTCATAAAATAAAATTTCAGGAAGTTCGAGTTTTCGTGTTTGAATTTTCACCATTCATTCTGATTTTGATGCCTACTTTTATTCATAAAAACATGCCAGGAGCATTTTTAGGCAGAACAGCCTGGATGGTTGACAGGTTCTTCGCTGTACGGGGGTTTTGGGTACCTGATCTCCATGCCCAGCCCTTTATCTACAGGGTGTTGTTCAACAGTCTGACATTCTACCCGGTGCTTCTGGGTGCGTGATCTCACAAGGAGGTGGCTAAGGCTCAGAGAGGCCAGAAATGGGCCACACAGGCCAATGGTGGGAGAGCCAGACTCGAACCCAATTCTTCTGAGTCCAGTCAGTCATGCCCACCCCACAGGATGGATCAGCCTCTTAGTGCAGCAGTTCCTGGAGCCCAGGGAGAGGTAAAAGGGGTGATTATTTTAATAGTTTTTTTTTTTTTTTAAGTTAAACCCACAGCACAATGTTCTTAAATTGACTGGTAGGCTCCCAGATGCTCATGTCATTATTACATTTCTGAACATAATATATTAGCTTTCTTCTTTTGTGTGTGCCATCTGTTACACAGTAAAACATAAAGTCAATTGTACTTAATATTAAGACATCAGAAAATGTAGAAATGTATTAAAAGAAAAATTACCTGTGACCCCACTGTTTGTGGGTAAGTAATAAGACTTTTTTTGTAGTTTAGTCTGTATCCTTAAAAGGTAAGAGACTGACACACACACATAAGTACAGGTTAAATTGGGGAAATCTGAACGAAATGTATTGACATCAATATCCTAGGGTTTTTTTGTTTTTGTTTTCGAGACTGAGTTTCGCTTTTCTTGCCCAGGCTGGAGTGCAGTGGTGCAATCTCGGCTCACTGCAACCTCCGTCTCCCGGATTCAAGCGATTCTCTTGCCTCAGCGTCCCGAGTAGCTGGGATTACAAGCACCTGCCACCAAGCCTGGCTAATTTTTGTATTTTTAGTAGAGAACTGGTTTTACCATGTTAGTTGATCTGAGGTGATTCACCTACCTCAGCCTCCCCAAGTGCTGGGATTACAGGCGTGAGCCACTGCGCTCAAGCAATATCTTGGTTTTGATACAGTAACGTTGTTTTGCAAGATGTTATCACTGGGGGGAAACTGGGTAAAGGGCACCTGGGAACTCCCTGTGTTATTTCTTGCCACTGCATGGAAATTTACAGTTATCTCAAAATTAGAAGGTTGACTTAAAAAAGAGATAAAGACTGCTTTTTTCAAACATAACATACTGTTTATTGTCTGCTCCCCAAATTTTTGTAGTGTTCAGATACCTAATTGCCTCTAATGTAACAGAGGCAATTAGAATTTTTTGCTATGGTTTGAGCTGGGATCCAAGCAAGGTTGACGTATTTCAATCAGTTGATAATGTTTCTTAAGGTCCCTTTAAGCTAGAGGTTCTCACTCCCTTCCACTAACTTCCCCGTCTCCCTTTACCACCACTGCCTCTACCTTCCTTCTGCTTCACTTTTTTTTTTTTTTTGAGATGGATTTTCACTCTTGTTGCCCAGACTGGAGTGTAGTGGCACGATCTCGGCTCACCGCAAGCTCCACCTCCCAGGTTCAAGCAATTCTCCTGCCTCAGCCTCCCGAGTAGCTGGGATTACAGGCATGCACCACCGTGTCAGGCTAATTTTGTATTTTTAGTACAGACAGGGTTTCTCCATGTTGGTCAGGCTGGTCTCGAACTCCTGACCTCAGGTGATCTGCCTGCCTCGGCTTCCCAATGTGCTGGGATAACAGGAGCGAGCCACCGTGCCCGGCCTCGGCCTCACTCTTTAACATCTCAGAGTCTGCATCTTCAAGATGGCATCCTGCTCATATACCTCAACACATTCTGGATTTCCAACAAGTTGATCATTGGATTAGAGGCTTTTAGAATATATAAAACACACACATGGGAAAAAATTAAATGGTGAAACAAGAGTGGATACTGCAAAGCCAGTCACCTTCCCACTCCCGTGCCTCAGGTGTCTTTCAAGAGGCAGCTGTTGTCTTGGGTGTAAATGATCTGGTTTAATAAAGCTGAGGGCACCATTGAACATACTAAAGCAGTCTTTCAATTTTGGAAAGCCACTGCCCTCCCGCCTTTTTTAAGGGAGTAAATTCTAGAATTAGTACAAACCTATGAAAGTATATAAGCAGGTAGTAGTGCCAGTTACAAATTAAGGTGTGGGCTGTTCCTTGAACACTTTACTTTTTTATGTTTTAATTACATATAGGAAGACCAGGAGCGGTGGCTCACATCTATAATCCCAGTATTTTGGGAAGCTGAGGCAGGTGGATTACCTGAGGTCAGGAGTTCAAGACCAGCCTGGGCAACATGGTGAAACCCCGTCTCTACTAAAAATACTAAAATTAGCTGGGCACGGTGGGGGGCACCTGTAATCCCAGCTACTTGGGAGGCTGAGGCAGGAGAATCGCTTGAACTCAGGAGGCAGAGGTTGCAGTGACCAGAGATCATGCCATTGCACTCCAGCCTGAGCAACAGAGCAAAAACTCCATCTTAAAATAATAATAATGATATAATTTACATCCAGGAAATGGACTGTGTTTTGCTTTATAGTTCTGAGTTTTAACACATGTATAGATGTATGTGACCATCACCACGATCAGGACCCAGAGCTGTTTCATCACCCCAAAAAGTTCCTCTGTAGTCAACCCCTCTCCCTACCCTGCGCTCTCATAACACTGACCTATTTTCTGACCCTGTATTTTTTTTCTTTTCTAGAATGTCATATAAATGGAAGCATATAGCATACAGGCTTTAGAGCCTGGCTGCCTTCACTCAGCAAAAATCTCTGAGATTCATGCATGTTGCTGCACATAATTCTCTTTTAAATGTGGAGTATTCCACTGTGTGGGTGTATCACAGTTTGCTCAACCATGCACCCACTGAAGGCATTTGGGTTGTTTCCAGTTTGGGGCAATTCTGAATAGAGCTGCTATACATATCCATGAGCAGTTGTTTGTGTGAACATTAGTTTTTATTCCTCTAGAGGAAATAGCTAGGCGTGGGATTACAGGATCATACTGTAAGCGATGCGTAACTTTATGAGAAATTGACAAACTGTTTTCTGGAACGGCTGTGCCATTTTGCATTCTCACCAATAATGTACGAGAATTCCAGTTCCTCCATATGCTCTGCAGCACTTCCTATTGCCCATTTTAAAATCTTAGTCATTCTAATAGGCATATAGTGATATCTCATGGTTTTCATCTCCCTTTCCCAAACCGCTGATAGCATTGAACATTTTTTCATGTGTCTATTTGCCATCCACATATCTTTTTTAGTAAAGTATTTATTTAGATCTTTTGCCCATTTGGGGAGTATTATTTGCTTTCTTACTGTTGAGTTTTGAGAGTTATTTATCCGAGATATGTTGTCAGATGTGATTTGCAAATATTTTCTCTAAGTCTGTACTTTTTTTTTTTCATTTTATTTTGTTTTGTTGGGTTTTCTTTGGAGTCTCGATCTGTCACCCAGGCTGGAGGGCAATGGCCCGATCTCGGCTCACTGCAACCTCTGCTGCCCGGGTTCAAGTGATTCTCCTGCCTCAGCCTCCTGAGTAGCTGGGACTACAGGCATGCGCCCTCACACCTAGCAAATTTTTGTACTTTTATTAGAGATGGGGTTTCACTATACTGGCCAGGTCTCGAACTCCTTCCTGATCTCAGGTGATCCACCCACCTTGGCCTCCCAAAATGCTGGGATTACAGGTGTGAGCCATTGCACCTGGCCTGTTTGTTCATTTTGTTAAAGGCATCTGTCATAAAACCAAAGTTTTACATTTTGATGAAGTCTAATTTGTCATTTTTTTCCTCTTATGGATCATGCTTTGGTATTATATCTAATAACTTTTTTCTTAACATAAGGTTGGAAGGGTTTTCTCCTGTGCTTTCTTCTAAAAGTTTATTGTTTTGCATTTTACATTCAAATCTATGTCCATTTTTAGTTCATTTCTGTGTAAGGTGTGGGGTGTACCTCAGGTTTTGCTTCTTGTTTTTGCATACTGATGATCAACTGTTCCATCACCATTTGTTGAAAAGACTCCTTTCTCCGTTCACTCGCTTTTACAACTTTGTCAAAAATCAATTAGCCATATCAGTGTGGGCCTACTTCCAAACTCTCTGTTCTGTTCCATTGATTTATGTATCTAGCCCTTCACTAATAACTTCATAGTAATTCTCAAAATAAGGAGTGTGAGTCCTCAGGCATTATTCAGGCATTATTCCTTTTCAAAATTGTTTGGCTATTTCAATTCCTCTGCCTTTCCCCAAAAAATTTATAATTTACTTAAATTTACCAAAAAAAAAAAAAAAAAAAAAAAAAAAGTCCTGCTGGCATTTTTATTGGAATTACCTTAAATATATAAATCACTTTGGAAAGAACTGACATTTTAACTATACTGGGTCTTCCAAACAATGAACACAGTTTCTCTCCATTTATTTAGATCTTCTCTGATTTACCTAATCAGCATTTTGTAGTTTTCATCATACAGATCCTGCACGTTTTGCTAAATTTATCTTTAAGTGTTTATTTTTAAGAAAATATTTGGAGCTATTGTAAATGGTATTGTATCTTCCAAATTTGGCAAATATAGATGTACACAATTTTATAACTGCATGGTATTTTATTGCACAAATTAATTTATTTACTTGGTACTCTGTAATTGTACCTTTATGTTTTTTTTGGTTTTTCTGTTTTTTGTTTGTTTGTTTTTTGAGATGGAGTCTTGCTGTCACCCAGGCTGGAGTGTAGTGGCACAATCTTGGCTCACTGCAACTTCCACCTCCAGAGTTCAAGCAATTCTCCTGCCTCAGCCTCCAGATTAGCTGGGATTATAGGCACCCACCACCACGCCTAGCTAATTTTTGTATCTTTAGTAGAGAGAGCATTTTACCATATTGGTCAGCTGGTCTCGAACTCCTGAATTCAGGTGATCCGCCTGCCTCGGCCTGCAAAAGTGCTGGGAATACAGGTGTCAGCCACCACACCTGGCCTTCTCTATTGTTAACAATGTTTTAATCAATATTGTTGTACGTATCTTTTATTCATTTGTCCAATATTTTCCTTCGGATAGGTTTCTACAAGTGGAATTGCTTGGACAAAAAAGTATGAACATTTTGAATTTCGGTACTTATTGTCCAGTGATCCCCAAGAAAAGCTACACTAATTTCTCTTCTCACCAATTATGACAGGAAATTTTCTCATATCCGATCCTTGCCAATACTGAATGTCATTATCTTTTGGCATACTCTTTGCCACTCTCATTTTAATATTTATTTCTATGATTGTCAGTAGGCTGAAATTATAGTACATTATATTTACAATACACTGCTGAATTCAATTAGTTGATATCCAATTTTTTTTTTTTTTGAGACAGTCTCACTCTGTCGCCCAGGCTGTAGGCTGAAATTATAGTACATTATATTTATAATACATTGCTGAATTCAATTAGTTGATATCCAATTTTTTTTTTTTTTGAGACTGAGTCTCACTCTGTCGCCCAGGCTGGAGTGCAGTAGCGCGATCTCGGCTCACTTCAATCTCCACCTCCAAGATTCAAGCGATTCTCCTGCCTCAGCCTCCCGGGTAGCTGGGATTATTGGTGGCTAATTTTTGTATTTTTAGTAGAGATGGGGTTTCACCATGTTGGCCAGGCTGGTCTTGAACTCCTGACCTCGTGATCCACTCGCCTCAGCCTCCCAAAGTGCTGGGATTACAGGTATGAGTCACCACACCTGGCCAGTTGATATCTATTTTTCAATGTTATACCAATATTTATAGGTGAGCATGGTCTATTTGCTATTTTGGTAAAATATACATAATATAACATCTTAACCATTTTTAAGTATAAAATTCAGTGGCATAAGTACATTCACAATGCTGTGTAACCATTACCGCTATCCATTTCCAGAACTTTCCTATCATTCCAAACAGAGACTCTGTACCCATTAAACAATAACTCTCCTTTCATCCCTTACCCAGTCCCTGGTAACCTCTGTCATACTTGCTGTCTCTGTCTCTGTGAGTTTGCCTATTCTAGGTATCTCACATGAATGGAGTCACACAATATTTGTCCTTTTATGACTGACTTATTTCACACAACATAATGTTTTCAAGGTTCATCCAGGATGTAGCATATATCCAAATGTATTCCTTTTTAAGGCTGAATAACTTTCCACTATACGTATATATCATATTTTTTTTATCCATTCATTGCTTCTCTGTTGATGGACATTTGAGTTGCTTCTACCATTCTGCTGTGTTGAATAATGCTTCTGTTAATAATGGTGTGCAAGTGTCTGTCTGAGTTCCTGTTTTCAGCTTTTTTGAGTAGTTACCTAGAAGTGAAATTGCTAGATCATGTGATAATTCTTTGCTTGACTTTTTGAGGAATATGCCATACCATTTTCCACAGCAGTGACACCATTTTGAATTCCCACCAGCGATGCACCACATCCTCCCAGAGTCTGCGTGCCAGAGCAAGAAACCCAATGACTAGAAAGCAGGAGAACTCCAAACAAATCCAATTTCTCCACATCCTTGCCAGTGCTTGTGTTTTCTGGCTTTATTTTCCCCCCAATATATATAAAATGGTCATTCCAGTGGGTGTGAAGTGCATGATCTATTTTTTTTAACTATCTTTATTAGATTTTGGTATCAAGGTTAAGCTGGCTTTGTCCAATAAAGTTAGAATCTTTCCTTCTTTCTCCATGTTTTGGAGCAGATTAAATAACATAGACATTTTCTTTGTAGGTTTGAAAAAACTTATCAGAAGAACCATCTGAGCCAGACATCACTTTCTCAGAGCTAGTTCTTTGACAACTGTCTTTATTTCCTCACTGGTTATTAAGATAAGCAGTTTTTCTAACTCTTCTAGAGCCTTTTGAGTCATTTTTATTTTCCTAGAAAATCATGTTGACACAGGGGACTCAGATTTTTTTTTCTATAAATAAATATATATGACATTTATTATTTCTAATATTGTCTCTTTGTCATCTCTTTTTAGATTAGCTTTCCCAATTATATGTTTGCTTGTTTTCTCTCCAAAAACAAGCTCTTGGATTTGTTTGGAGTTTCTCTGCTTTCTAGTCATTGGGTTTATTGCTCTGGGGAGCAGACTCTGGGAGTACCTTCCACTGGAGTCACAGTGGGGCAGCCAGAGGTCATGCTTAAGGGCAGGGCTCTACAGCCAGATGGTCTGAGTTCAAGTCCTCATTCCTTACTCACTAGCTATTTGACTTTGAATAGTTATTTAACCTCTCTGTTTCAGTATCCTCATCTGTAGAACTGGGGAGGGGTGAGAGATAGAACCTGCCTCATACGCTTAATATTAATACTAAAAAGTTAGTATTTCCTAAGCACTTAGAAAAGTGATGCCTGGCACATAGTAAGCATTATGTAAGTTCTCTCCTCCCCTCCCCTTCCCTCCCCTCTCCTTCCTCTTCCTCCTTCTCCTCTTCTTCTTCTTCCTCTTCTCTCTCTCTTTCTCTCTATCTTTCTTTTTCTTTTTTTGATGGAGTCTTGCTCTGTTGCCCAGGCTGGAGTGCAATGGTGTGATCTCAGCTCACTGCAACCTCCGCCTCTCAGGTTCAGGCGATTCTCCTGCCTCAGCCTCCCAAGTAGCTGGGATTACAGGCACCCGCCACCGTACCCAGCTAATTTTTTGTATTTTCAGTTGAGATGGGGTTTCACCACGTTGGCCAGGCTGGTCTCAAACTCCCAACTTCAATGATCCACCGTCCTCGGCCTCCCAAAGTGCTGGGATTACAGGCATGAGCCATTGCACCTGGCTATAAGTTTTCTTAAATACATCTAGACATCTCCCCAGTGTGCCAGAAGCCTAGGTCGCTAGGAGCTTCTCCACTCCCCAAATATGCTTTCTGCACCTTCCCACTGCTTCCACGAATTAACTGCCTCTTATTTTGCAGAACCACCTCTGTGCAGAAAAACAACCAATCTGTTTTCCATTCTGCTGCCTGAGACAACCACATCCTCTTCCCACACCCAACAGGCTCTCATGGAAAGCTCAGGTCAGTATGTTGGGGCAAAGGGGGTGTAGTGAGCCTGCTACCAAGTGGGGAAGGCCCTTCTCGTTGGTGAGGATGCCTCCAGGGCTGGCAGGACACCTGGCACGTAGACAGGCTGTAAGACCCCAGTTCAGGGATCCTGTCCAAATGTGAGAACATCTTGAGAGTTGGACATCTACACACTTCTGTGAGGCCCCAACTCCTTGCTGGACACTGAGCTTGACAATGGGAATGATGATAAGAATAGCCAAGATTTATTGCCAAATACTTGTGACTATTTAACAAAAGCCTATATAGCACTTACAATGGATTGAGGAGGGATAAGAGCACTTGGCAAATATTAACTCATTTAGTCTTTGTTAACCTCCTAAGATAGGTATTATTACTCTCATTTTACAGAAGGGGTTTCCCTTCTGAGGCATGCCAAGGGCAGGTACTTTTCCTCCAGTCACATAGCTACTGAGTGGTGAAATCAGGAGTGAAACCCAACAATCTAGCTCCTGCGTCTAGGCTTAATGATTTCATTACAGATTGCCTCACACAAATGCCAGAAGGATTCTGTGAGGTAGGGCTAGCACTACGATTATCCTCGTTTTTCTGAAAGGGAAACCGAGGCTCAGAGAGGTTATATAATTTGCTCAAAGCCACACAGCTAGTAAGTGGCAAGGCCAGAAGTGGAGCCTAGTCTGTCTGATTCCAAAGCCTGGACTCTTCACCCTATGTTAACTTGGGACAACAGGGAAAGATGACCAGCCCCCACCAAGATGTGCATCATCTAATGGTCACCGGGAAAGCCAAAGATCACACTTTAGGCCACCAAGCAGAGACATCAATTCCCCTAAAGATCCCTGCCCTGGGGAGGGCAACTCCTAGGCAGGGTCAGCATCTCAGTTGTTAATATTCCTGTGACATAAATTCTTTTGACATCCATCCATCCAGCCTCAGAGAGCCTCATCCAATCAGAAGCAGCTCCACGGAGTCAGGCAACCCCAGTGAATCCTGCTGTTACAATATTCTGGGTCATCTGTAACCAGGTGGGATTTGGGGTGAGAGGCTTGGGATGGGAAAGCACCGTGAAAATCGAAATACAGTCAGGCACTGCATAATGCCAATGTTTTGGTCAATGACGAACCTTACAAACAGCAGTGGTCCCATAGAAGAGTACTGTATTTTTTCTGTAGCTTTTCTATGTTTTGATACATTTAGACACACAAGTACCACTGTGTTACAATTGCCTATAGTACTCAGTGCAGTAACATACTGTGCCAGTTTGTAGCCTAGGTGTGCAGTAGGCTATGCTATCTAGGTTTCTGTAAGTGCGCTCTATGACGGTCATACAATGATGAAATTGCTGCAAGACGTATTTCTCAGGACATATCCTTGAAGTTAATTGACATGTGAAGGTATTTCAAAACCAACTTACTTTGCACTCACTTTCTAACAGTAATACGTGCCATGCTGTCTTTTAGGAAAAGAGGTGTATTGTATATAAGCACCAATAAAGGTTTATTTATATATAAGCAATAAAAACTGATGTGGCCATTTTAATTTTTTAAAAATGTGGCCAAGCATCAAAGGAAAAACTGAAGCACCAGACACAAAAAAGGGTAGGGGACTGTATGTAGTCTTGCCACCAGGACAGAGAAAGGAGGACAATGTCCTTGGAGGGCACACCAGGTGTCCTTCCCTCATGGGCATTCTCTGCACAAGGCTGTCTGAGAGAAACAGAGACAGAGAATGTCTCCAGTCCACGGGCAACTTGGTCCTGTGCCCACACCAAGGCTGAAGCTAAGTAGGGCACCTGGGTCACAGTCCTACCAAGACTACAGTGAGCTGGGAGGGACACTGTGCAGGTAAAACCACTGACTTCTCCTTCCAAAGGTATGACTCCCAAATCCAACGAGTAAAAGGAAACATCCCCAAATTAGGATGATTGCCCTGGCAACTCGGAAGGGGAGTTCTCCCATCATGACCAGGTGTCTTCCCACATTATGATTTTTTTCTTTTTTTTTGAGACGGAGTTTTCACTCTTGTTGCCGAGGCTGGAGTGCAATGGCACAATCTCAGCTCACTGCAACCTCCACCTCCCGGGTTCAAGTGATTCTCCTGCGTCAGCCTCCAGACTAGCTGGGATTACAGGCACTAACCACCAGGCTCGGCTAGTTTTTTGTATTTTTAGTAGAGGCGGGGCTTCATTATGTTGGCCAGGCTGGTCTCGAGCTCCTGACCTCGTGATCCACCTGCCTCGGCTCCCAAAGTGCTGGGCTTATGATTGTTTTTAACACTCCCCACCTTCTCACAGCTCTTGGAGTTCTCCCATCCTACAGTTAAGAAGGATTGCGTTTGGCTATTCAGGCCCTTTTTTGGATCCATATGCATTTTAGAATAGTTTTTTTCTAGTTCTGTGAAAAATGACATTGGTAGTTTGATAGAAATAGCATTGAATCTGTAGATTGCTTTGGGCAGTATGGACGTTTTAACAATATTGATTCTTCCAATTCATGAGCATTGGAATGGTTTTCCATTTGTTCATGTCATCTATAATTTTTTTTTAGCAGTGTTTTGTAGCTCTTTTTGTAAAGATCTTTCACCTCCTTGAATACCTAACATTTAAACAGCCCTTGAAAGGTGTACACACAGAGAGTCTTCCACAAATGTGGCAAGGTGATGCTATGTGCTCACCAAACCAAGTTCATTTTTGTCACCTAGAGACAGCAAGACTACATTTCCCAAACTCCCCTGCAGTTAGAGAAAAGCCATGTGACTGCATTCTGGCCAATGGAATGTGGTGGAAGTGATGTAAGTCTTTTGCAGGCCTGTGTTCCCTGCACTGTCCTCCATACTCCTCTTCCCATTCCACAGTGACCTTGGGGGACACATGTTGAAGGTGATGGTGCCACAAGAGGGAATAAGTCTCAGTGCCTGCTTGAAGCCCACAATGGACTGTGGGGAGAGGGAGAATAAGCATGTGTTGTGTTAATGCTCTGAAATTTGGGCCCATTTGTTAAAGCAGCTACTATTCTTTGACTGACTCATGGATATGCAAAGTGTTTTACAATGTCTTATCTCACTTGATTCTGACAAGCATCCTGTGAGTTTGGAAGGACAAATACTGTTCTCCCTGTTTGATAGATTCCAGGTCTAGAGCCCTTACCTTTGTCACATATTGCCTCTCCAACCATAGAAAGTCACACCTAGAGGGCCCCCAGCACACAGATGCACCTGATTCTCCTTACCCCTATCCTGTATAAAGGCTCAGATTGTTTGGAAAACCTTTGCAATCTTACACCTGTTTGCAGGCATGGCAAAATAACAATAGCCTTGGTGCTCCTGGAATATTGCTCTTTTGCATACCCCAAAATAAATATTTTACTTCTCAGTAATTTTTTTAAAAATTCAAATGGCCACATCAGTTTTTATTGCTTATATATAAATAAACTTTTATTGGTATTATATACAATACACCTCTTTTCCTAAAAGACAGCATGGCAAGTATTACTGTTATAAAGTGAGTGCAGAGCAATCCTAAGTAAAAAGAACCAAGCTGGAGGCATCACATTACCTAACTTCAAACTATACTACAAGGCCACAGTAACCAAAACAGCATGGTACAAGTATAAAAATAGGCATATAAACAATGGAACAGAATAGATAACTCAGAAATAAAGGTACATACCTACAGCCATCTGATCTTTAACAAAGTTGGCAAAAATAAGCAATGGGGAAAGGACTCTCTATTCAATAAATGGGGCTGGGATAACTGGCTAGCATATACAGAAGAATGAAACTGAACCACTACCCTTCCCCATGTACAAAAATTAACTCAAGATAGATTAAAGATTTAAATGTAAGACCTCAAACTACATGAATCCTAGGAAACACCATTCTAGACATCGACCTTGGGAAAGAATTTTTGACTAAGTCCTCAAAAGCAATTGCAACAAAAACAAAAATTGACAATTGACTATTACTAGTAATAGTACTCTTTATAGTACCTAGGTGATGTGATCATCCATACTACAAACCTCAGTATCAAGCAGTATACCCAGGTAACAAACCTGTGCATGTAACTCCTGAACCTAAAAGTTAAAATTTATTTTAAGTAAATAAAAAATGAATATTAATAATAATACCTAATTAGTAATATCCCACATTCCTGAACGCAGAGGAAGATAATAATAATGGATGCCATTTATCTAATTGACTGTTTGGAGTCATCAAGGGTGTTAGACCTGCATATCATATATGAACAATGCTGAGTCACTTAAGACACAGGAAATATCCCATTTTTTTATTTCATTTAATCAAATGAAAACCAGCCTCAACCTCTCATTTTCCAAGGTTAGGATGAATTCTAGCATCATTCTCTTGGAGTGTTTCCCCCTCCGTGGGAGTTTGTGAGAAGCTCAGGGTTTATAAAGTCTGGGTAGTGGGAAAAGGCTGTGGTCTCCAGTCCACAGTGGCTGCAGCCACCAGAACTGCTTGGCCAGGCTTGCAAGATCCAGAGGGAGACAGAGCCTGCTTTGGGGGACATTCTCATGCTCTGGTGAAGATGGCTCAGTAGACCTTTGCTGTGGCATCAGAGGCACAGGGTTCAGTGCTTAGTGGTCCTCATCTGATCTTTGCCACCACTGGTAAGCTTTGTCCCAGCAGGTCTAATTTTCCTCATTCCCTGGAACCTTATAGATCCCTTGTGCCCTCACAGTCTTAGGGAATCCAGCCACCACCCTTGAGCTGGACCACTGTCCTCTTTAAAAGCATCAGTCTTCCTCTGCACCTTTTTAGGCAATCCATCTTGACTGGCTCAATCAACTTGCCATGAACCTCAAATTCAAGTGCCTCCAGGGGCCAGGCAGAGGATGTAAATGAGTGAAACGGAGGCATGGGGAACTGCAAAGACCTAGAGAAGCTGTGTGATTCCACCCCCTACAGTTGTCACATGTGAGAAGAATGCAGGCCCAGTGTCAAAAGATTGCCAGATTTTCAAGAGATGCCAGAAACTCAAACTGTTAGGCAAAATCTCCTGACTTGTCAAATGTTGGCAGCTAATTCATTGTTTTTTTTTTTTTTAAGACACGCGATACAAGCCCAAACAAAACACACAGCATGCCAGATGTGGACCCAAGCCTGAGAGTTTGTTCTAGCTACCCAGACATTCAAAAACAAAATTCATTTGAAGTGGCCTCCCAGGGCTACTGGCAACCTCTCTATTTTTCTGTGAAACATAAAAACTTAACTTCCCTTGCAAAGCAAGGGGACCTGGGGCTCAGAAGACAAAGACTTGGCTGCGCTTCTGATGAGGAGAAAGGGAGGAAATCACATTTGTCACAGTTTTCAGTCTTTCTGTGCAGTATACGGAGGAAGAGAGAAAAGAAAGAGAAGGAAGGAAGGGAAAAAGAAAGGAAGGAAGGGAGGGAGAGAGAGAGGGAGGGAGGAAAAAGAAAGAAATTAGCACCAGCTAATTTTCTAATAACTCATTCTGCATTAACTCATTAAATCTTCATGCAAGGTGGAAATGCATAGATGGAGGAAAGACTGTGACCAACGTTTTTGCCAAGCTAAATGATTTCTTTGACAGTTTGGGGAGATGCTGCTCTGCCCAGCAGAGGGATTGGATGCTCAGATGCGGCTGTAACACCCTGTCCACTCTCAGCCTGGAGAAGATTCAGGATCAGGCCTTGCCAGGGACAGGTGTCCCACAGGGGACATGTGAGAGCCAGGAAGAATGTGGGGGCTTCAGGGATGTGGCCCCTGTGGGCTTTGCATGGGTCTGAGGAAGGGCCAGACCATGAACACCAACACATATGGTGGCTTGGCCCAAAAAAGTGTTTAACTCTTGGACTGCAATCTGCTGATTTTTAAATTTGTTATCACCATTCTACTTACTTCCAAAGGAATCTGAGGCAATTCAGATATAGATTAATCAGAACAGAAAGCAGAAGCACCAAAAACGAGCCAAAAAGAGAGATCTCTGTCACTTGAGATGAGCTAATTTTTGAGGCTGGGCCCCAAATCTGACTGTAAGTTTCCTGATAGCTAAGTCAAAGAGGAGCCCTTGCAGCACACGGTTTGTGTTGTCCAACAACTACAGAATCCACACTCACCTATAATGGCAAATTCTTAGTGGGAGCTAATTGCAAAGAGGAATTTATTATGTGAGGAGTGTTTTCCATACTTCCTATCTGAGTCCAGCTCTGCCAAGAAACAGACACCAAGTTCAAGGATTTATTTGGGGAAACACTTGTGTGATAGAAATGGAGAGGGATCTGGGGGAGCAGCTGTCAGACCCTGGTGCAAATCTGACTCCAAATGAAGGAGAAAAGGAAGAAGCGTCAGTGGAAATGCCTTGGACTGAAGAAGAGCTCAGCAGGGCAGTTGGAGAAGCTTGAGTGTCTCTTGGGGAGGGGCCTGCTTTAGAACCCCTGCTGTACTCTGTATTGGCTGGGAAGTGTGGCTCAGCAGAAAGTGATGGATTTAAAGCTGTTTTAGTCTGTTTGCATTGCTGTAATATAAAAGAATACCTGCCGGGTGCAGTCGCTCACATCTGTAATCCCAGCACTTTCAGGAGCTCGAGACCAGCCTGGTCAACATAGTGAAACCCCACCTCTACTAAAAATACAAAAAAAATTAGCCAGGTGTGACTGCAGGCGCCTGTAGTCCCAGCTATTTGGGAGGCTGAGACAGGAGAATGATTTGAACTCAGAGGCAGAAGTTGCAGTGAGCAGAGACCATGCCATTGCACTCCAGCCTGGGTGACAAAATGAGACTCTGCCTCAAAAGAAAAAAAAAAACCTGCAGCTGGGTAATTTAGAAAGAAAAGAGGTTTATTTGGCTCACTGTTCTGTACAAGAAGCAGGGTTCCAGCATCTGCTTCTGATAAGGGGCTCAGGAAGCTTCCACTCCTGGTGGAAGGGGAGCGAGCGTGGGCAGATCGCATGCTGAGAGAGGAAGCAAGAGGAGAGGGAAGGTGCCAGGCTCTTCTTAACAACCAGTTCTCAGGGGAATGAACAGAACAAGAATTCACAACTGTGAGGATGGCATTCATGAGGCATCCACCTCCATAACCCAAACACTTCCCATCAGGCCCCACTTCCAACACTGGGGACCAAACTTCAACATGAGATTTGGAGGATCAAATATCCAAACCACTGCAACAGCACAGTGGCTGCAGACCTGGGTCCATTATAGTGGGAGATCAGCAAGGTACATTCTCACAGCTACAATTCCCAAATGTCAGGTGCTTATTCTTGTACCACTTCTGGGTTTTTTTTTTTCCCATGCTAAAGAAAAAATTTATTCTGACACTTATTAAAACAGTAAGGAAGACTTATCCAAGACTATTGCCATAGGAAAGAGAGAGCAGGCTCAACTTGGAATAAGGAAAAGCCAGTTGGGGATTTGTAGCCCATGGGCAGAGTGAGGGGATCAGTGGATGGAAAATTCCTGAGAGGAGACATCAAGGGTTGGGGTATTCTTGCTAAACTGAGCCAAAAGGATTCTTGCTAGAGGAGGGTCAAATTCTTTTTTTTTTTTTTTTTTGAGATGGAGTCTCATTCTGTTGCCAGGCTAGAGTGCTGTGGCTCGATCTCGGGTCACTGCCACCTCCACCTCCTGGGTTCAAGTGATTCTCCTGCCTCAGTCTCCCAAGTAGCCAGGACTACAGGTGTGTGCCGTCACACTCAGCTAATTTTTGTATTTTTAGTAGAGATGGGGTTTCACCATGTTGGCCAGGATGGTCTCCATCTCTTGACCTCATGATCCACCCACCTCGGCCTCCCAAAGTGCTGGGATTACAGGCATGAGCCACCACACCCGGCTCAGGCGGGTCAAATTCTTTTACATCAAAGGTGAGGGATGAAGGGCTTCAGCAGATATCAACGGTGATGGATTCCAACCTAAGCTCATCTGGTGGGATTCTTGCTATAACTGGAATGTGCAGACCAAAGACAGGACAGGAGCCAAGGTTGAGGCCGAGTCAAGAAGAGGGCTAAGAGGAGCCTGAGGAAGGTCGGGTCAAGGAGAGAGTCTTTGTTACCACTTGTCCCGGTATGTAACTGATACATTTCTTTAAGTTGACTTTAGGATTTTAGCTCTATACTTGGGCGGGAGACTACCAAAAAAGACAGGGTTCTGTAGGATTCAGAAAATAAATAAATAAATAAATAAAATAAGTTTTAGCTTCATGCATGGATTGAGGAACTACTAAAAATAACGGCAAAAACTGCAATCACTTTTGCACCAACCTAATAGTTTATATATATATATACACACACACACACACATATGTATGTATGTATTTTCTAACATGCATTAAAATAAATGCATAACTCTTCAGAGTCTAAGGTGTCTGTATATCACCTAAAATTGTCCTGCACAGCACCAATGGTACACATACTGCACTTGGGGAAATGCTGGTTTTACAAAGAACACAGAAATGTGGAAGGAAAGACTCTATTCCAGCCCTGGCTGCAAACTCTCAGTTGATTACTTCGGGCACCTCTTGAGGCTCAGAGAAGTGGTTAAAGACATTCTCAGGAGGAATGGAGGTGGGACGAGCTTGAGGCTCAGTGGACTGAGTTTCTTCCCTGCCAGATGTGGAGCTGGACCTCCAGAGGAGCGTGCAGGCTGTGCTCCGGGAGCTCAGCATCCAGGCCCCTGCCCTGCAGAGCAACCAAGGTAAGAACCAGCTGGTGGCAGCAGCTGCTACCCCTGACCTCCACCCCACCCCAGCCAGCTCTACACGCACAACCAGGAAAGGGCCCCAGCCTGGAGCTCATGGGGCGAGGGTCTTCTAACAAAACCCCTTTCCTGCTGGAAATACCTAGAGCCTAAAGGACTGAGAAGACTTCTTTCCTCCCTAGTTCAACCCTCCCGGCAACTGCCTCAGAGCACAGGGGATCTGCCACCCTCTTTCACCCTCTTTCTTCCCTTTTTTTGTTTGTTTTTGGGATGGAGTCTCATTCTGTTGTCTAGGCTGGAGTGTAGTGGTACAAACTTGGCTCACCACAACTGCTGCCTCTTGGGTCCAAGTGATTCTCCTGCCTCCGCCTCCTGAGTAGCTGAGATTACAGGCACACCCCACCACACCCGGCTAATTTTTGTATTTTTAGTAGAGACTGTGCTTCGCCATGTTTGCCAGGCTGGTCTTGAACTCCTGACTTCAAGTGATCCACCTGCCTCTGCCTCCCGAAGTGCTGGGATTACAGGCGTGAGCCATCACGCCCCACCTGCCACCCTCTTTCTTAACCACCTTCCCTAGCTCCACTTCCAAACCTAATTCCCCTCGGCACTCCAGGCCTGCAGGACTTCCAGAATGTGGCTGGGGACACACCTGCAGACATTGCTGCTCTGTGCCACATGACACACACCTGTCCCCACTTGTGTCCCACCTGCCCTCATTTCTTCCTGGGAGCTCACTGTCCAACATGGGCTGCAGATCACAACTCCCCCCATTGGAAGGAGCCCACGCAGGTGCACCTGGAGCAAGCACTGGTGGCAGAGTCAGACCTGTGGCTGGTCAGAGCTGCAGCTGGGGCTCCAGGACTCAGGGTCCTACTCAGAGGGGTCTCCTCTAAGAGCCCCCTGCCCACCTGGCCATGCTGGGCTCCCCTTTCTCCTGGCCCAGGCATGTGGAGGTGGTCCCTGCACAAGAAGGTCGAGCGAGATCCTAGTAAGAGCCCGGCGCTGGTCCGCATTCTGCTCAGAGAACTGGAGAAGGTGAGTTCCTGAACCTCCGGGAGGAAGACGGGGATGAAAGGAAGAGAGGGGCCAGTTGGGCAGGGACTCAGTCCTGGCAGCTCCGTGTCTCCCAAGCTTCGGTCGCCTGCATGATTTTTACCATATGCATCTCCCTCCTGTACTTTTACATAAGCAATATTTTCTTTACATTGATTCCCGCTGTTTTACTTGAATAAACATCTTTCAAAAAGAAGCGCCATAGCACAACCACAAATAGAAAACCTGTATCACTTGTCAGAAACAGAAGGTACCTATAAACATAAATATATGACTATTGACATTTCTCAAAATTATCCTCAGACCACATAAATTATCCTCCGCACTACCCAATGTTCTGCTTGCAGCCGTTTGGGAAACACTGCGCTCCAAGCTGGGGCTTGTTTGTTTTGCTGCGGCTCCTTCCCTGATGGAATTTGGCCCCTCCCCTGCAGAGCTCTCTGAGGCCTCTCATGCTCCCACACCCTCCCCAAGGAGCTCCCACACCTGTGTGCCTTCCCCTCCCTGCTCTCTATCCAGAGTGGACAATGGCCCTTTGCTCTCCTCCTGGCTGCCTTCCACCCCACCTCCTGCCTACCCCCAGCCTAGACTACCTCCTGCTAGGAGTGGGGAGTCCCCCAGCCCAATACCTGTCATGTGATCTGCTGTTTTCCAGGCAGAAAGCGAGGACCTCCGGCATGTCATCATTCCCTTGCTGCACACTGTAACGTACGTGCTCACCAAGGTGAGCTGGGGGCTGAGGTCAAGGTGTTAGTGGTGACTTGCATGTGGCTGAGCTGGACACTGTCCTTTCTCCTTAGAGGGCAGTCAGTCTCTGCCAGGATGAGCCTAGAAAATTCCTTGGACTGCCTGCCCTAAACTGGCTTCTAAGCACTAGCCACCCCCTTTCCCTCCTATATGGAGAGATAACTTTGGAGAGACAGTGGCCTTGAATGGCAGAATGAGGTCTCTGGGTTTGCTCATGTGTGCAATGCAACAGGAGACATCACTGATCCCTACACAGAGAAGAGTCACAATACAGATGTGGTTACTGTCTCGGGAAGAGTCATCAGGAGCTGGGTATTTGTGCAGGGGTGGGAGTGGTGGTGAAGGAAGGCAGGAAGGGCAATTCTGGGGTTGCTGGAGAGTCTATGGTCAAGATGTGGCTTGGCTCTGGCAGAGGCAGAGGGCACACTGAGGTGGGGAGGGTGGGCTCTGGGGTACTGAGGAGCATCTCAGGCATATGGGATGCAGGGATGAGCAAAGGAGGCTGAAGAAGTGCCTCCAAGGTTTTGAGCCTAGAGGACCACAGGAATGTGCTTCTCTGATTCTTTTCTGACCACTCCAGAGACCCACAGAAGCGTGGTGGGGGTGGGTGGATGGAGTTGATTTGCTTGCAGAACTTGTTGCAATGAATTTTTATCTTGGTAAGTTGGAGCGGGGAGACAAAGGGATGTCTTACAGGTACTGGGAAAGAGGCTGGAAGGTGTGGGTTTGGGAGAGAGCTGTGAGCCCAGGCCTGGCTGTCAGGTCTGACCTTCTACCTCTTCTCCCAAGCCCCTCCCCAGAAACTCCCACAGGACCCTTCACCTCTCCCTCCCTCCCCGCTCTCACTCAGGCCACAGGAATCACAGAGGAGCTCTACCGGAGAACCTATGCCTTTTGCACAAGATTGCTGACCCTGCCCACCCCCTACTGCACAGTCGCCTTAGACTGTGCGACAAGGCTGAAAACAGAGACGGCCGTCCCAGGTAAAAGCCACTGGGCATCTTTGTCTCCCATGCTACACCTCCAACACTGCCCAAGGTCTTACCATTTTCTCCAGGATATCATGGAGCTCAAAAGCCTCCACACCTTCTGTTAAGAAGGTGGAGAATGGGAATCAGAGACTTGGGGGCTGGTTGGCCAAAGTGGTCTGGTTTGCAGGGACACTGTACCAAAGGATGGTCATTGCCGAACAGAACTTGATGAATGAACTGTATCCCTACCAAGAGAGGTGAGTGGCTCCAGAAAAACTGATCCCTTCAGCCTCCTAAAAGTTCCATGGCTTTAGTGACTCCTCCTTGGCAGGAGGACAAAAGAGGAGGCTGGATTAAGCAGAGTCCTAGCAGACCTCCCCAGCCATGACATTTGTCCAGCAGTGGAGTGCGTTTGCAATTCAAGGTTGGCATGCCATATTGTTTTCTGGACACCACTGACAGCAGGATAGGTCTTTCTTCTCAGGTTGGATTCAAAGCTACCCTGCTCACATGCAGAACGTGGAAAAGGCCTTGTGGCTACTCTGGAGCTCTGATCCACCTCCATCCTGCCCTTGGCCATGATCCAACATCCTTCCAGCCAGGCAGCTGGAGGAGACTCCAGAATAGCCATAGCGGAGGGGCTCAGGTGCAACTGCACAATGAAGCCTGAGGGCTTCCATGGGGGATGCCCAGCCCCTTAGATAAGACTGAGGAAGTGTCTCCTACTCCTGTTGAGGAGAGGGGTGATGACATTGGGAGTGGCACCTCCCTTTTCTGCAGGCACCTCCACTAACTTGGCTCTGAAAGGCACAGCTTGAGCTTGGGGTGTCAGGTGCTGTGTTCATGAAGGATGCATGGAGGTCCAGGGCACCCAGAGGACTTAGCATGGGAGAGGTGGGGAGACATGGTGGGAGAGGAGGAGGGAGATGGGGAGGTCAGTTCTCTGGTGTGATAAGGGTGATGAGAGAAGATGGGATTCCCTCAGGGTTCAGAGCTCCAGTTCTGGCAGGAAGGATTTAGGGTCCCTCCTAGAAGGTGACCTGGTCACTGGACCAGGAATGCTGAGAGAGGGTGCAGAGTTCAGGCTAGAACTTTGCTAGACATGTGACTAGGCCTGCTTTCCTCTGTGGACAGTGGATTAGAGCCGCCCCTCGATAAGGGCTGTGCACGATCTCATTTGCCACAGTCCTCACCACTTCCTATTGTCATCCTCCCTAGAGACTCTGAATTGAAGACTCCTCTTTTCAGCAGAATTAAATTACCTGGGGGTGCTGCACAGCTCTGAGGGTGCCCATCTGGTGGCCCCTCTGCCATTAGTTACTATCAATCCCACCCCTCCCCTCTGCCTCTGCCCTCAGAGTGCTCCTCTTCGTGGATCCTGAGCTGGTGTCTGCCTCTGTGTGCAGCGCTCTGCTACTGGAGATCGAGGCAGCCCAGGTGCAGCAGACGCCAGAGGCCTGCATGCGCCACGTGGTCTCCCATGCCCTGCAGGCGGCTCTGGGGGAGGCCTGCCACGCAGGTGCTCTGCACAGGAAGCTGCAGGTAATGGCCCTGCCCGTAGCCCCTTGTCGGGTCCAGCCCTGGTCCCTGCATACCCATACCAGTCACTCACCCTGCTCTTCCTCCTTCTCTTGTTTCACATCACCTTTTCCCCCAAATCAAAAATTAATACATTTTGGCCAGGCGCGGTGGCTCACAGCTGTAATCCCAGCATTTGGGAGGCCGAGGTGGGTGTATCACCTGAAGTCAGGAGTTCGAGACCAGCCTGACCAACATGGTGAAATCCTGTCTCTACTAAAAATAGAAAAATTAGCTGGGTGTGGTGGCACATGCCTGTAATCCCAGCTACTCGGGAGGCTGACGCAGGAGAATCTCTTGAACCCTGAAGGCAGAGGTTGCAGTGAGCCAAGATCATGCCACTGCACTCCAGCCTGAGTGACAGAGTGAGACTATGTTTCAAAATAATAATAACAAGATATAAGGCAATGTCAGTATTCCTAGCAGTAGGGTGAATGAGTGTCTGTCCTCAAAGCAGGAATCTGTGTCACCACAACAGTGGCTACTACATCATCTCACTCAGAGTCAAAGCCAAAGTTACTGCAATGACCTATAAGAGCCTGGTGCAGTAGCTCATGTCTATAATCCCAGGTACTTGAGAGGGCAGGGTAGGAGGATTGCTTGGGGCCAGGAGTTTGAGACCATTCTGCGCAACATAGCAAAACCCCATTTCTACACATGATGATAATTTTTAAAAAGCCAGGTATAGTGACATGTATTTGCAGTCCCAGCTACTCAGAAGGCAAGAGGATCACTTGAGCCAAGTTCAAGGCTGCAGTGAGCTGTGACTGTACCACTGCACTCTAGCCTGGGCAATAGCGAGACACCCCATCTCTAAAAACCAAAATAAACTGTCTCCAAGAACCTCACCTTGAGGGCCTTGACCTGTCCCCACCTCTCTTCATTTTCTCTCTGGGCTGTCTCCTAACTTTCCCTTTCATTTCCTCTGCTCCAGCTATACAAGCCTCCTCATTTTTCTCCAAACATGTGCAGGCCTGACACACTTGCACCCAGGACCTTTGCATGTGCTGCTCCCTGTGCTTGGAATATTCTCTCAGATACCTGCGTGGCTCACTCTTTCACTTCCTTTAAGTCTTTCCTTAAAAGTCACTTTCTCAGGGAAGCTTCCCAGATGACAAAATCTAAATAATTTAGCCCCTCCCTCAAATTCCACATCCTCCTTCTCTGCTTTATTTTGTCTTTGGTGCTTATTGTTATTTATTATACTATAAACTTTACTTATCTTGTTGATTGCCTGCTCTTTCTGCCATATACATACTATAATAGGAGCTCCCCCCACCCTTTTTTTTTCTGAGGTAGAATCTCACTCTCTCGCCCAGGCTGGAGTGCAATGGAGTGATCTCAGCTCACTGCATCCTCCACCTCCTGGGTTCAAGCGATTCTCCTGC
Source organism: Cheracebus regulus (assembly GCA_963574635.1). NCBI lineage: Eukaryota > Metazoa > Chordata > Mammalia > Primates > Pitheciidae > Cheracebus > Cheracebus regulus. Next base: position 57,252 of record CAUYQU010060661.1, read on the forward strand.
CTCAGCCTCTTGAGTAGCTGGGATTACAGGCACAACCCACCGCACTCGGCTAATTTTTGTATTTTTAGCAAAGACAGGCTTTCACCATATTGGTCAGGCTGGTCTTGAACTCCTGACTTCAGGTGATCTACCCTCCTTGGCCTCCCAAAGTGCTGGGATTACAGGTGTGAGCCACTGTGCCTGGCCCCGCAAATTTCTGTCCATTCTATTTCCTGCTGTATCCCAGCTCCTAGAACAAGCCTGGTGCAGTGAGCTGTACTAAGTGCTGGAGATGCAGCTGTGAACAAAACAGACAAAAAACTCCCTGACTTCCTGAAGTTCAGTCTAGTGGTGATCCAAGTGCTGGGTGACACTTTCAGGCGGTGGGCGTCAGCGGCCATCTCTGCCCCTCTGGGTAACAGATGTTGCAGACTTGCAGTCTCACCGTAATAGGGTATGAGAGGCAGAGGGGACCCCCAACGTGCAGGGTAGGCATAGGGCCCTGGATGCAAGATCCAGAAGCCTTTGGGGGAAGCTCCTGTCGGTCCCCCAGGGAAAGCAGGGAGGTGTCACCTTGGGCTACCACAGCCCTTCGGACTTGGCTTAGGAGCTTGGGTGCATAGGCGCTGGGCCGAGGCCCAGGCTCTGATGCCCCTCCCCGACAGGCCAGCTCCCCCCGCACCCTGGAGCACTATTTCCATGCCGTGGTGGCTGCCGTGGAGCAGATGGCCAGCGAGGCCAGCCCAAGCCGGGCAGGACACGTGGAGAGGCTGGAGGAGATTTACTGCTCGCTGCTGGGGCCAGCGGTGGGGCACTGCTGCGGTAAGCAATGGGACGATGGGGGACCCTGCCAAGGGCCGCGCAGGGGTAGCTCACTGCACCGAAGTGGGCACCAGAGAGCAAGTGCTGGACCTGCCTCTGTCCGTGTGCCTGGCTGACTCCTAAGAGCCTGAGGACAACCCAGGGATTTGGCAGGACCAGGACTAAGAAGGCGGGTAATTAGGCCAGGCGTGGTGGCTCATGCCGGTAATCCCAACACTTTGGGAGGCCGAGGCAGGTGGATCACCTGAGTTCAGGAGTTCAAGACCAGACTAACCAACATGGTGAAACCCCGTCTCTACTAAAAATGAAAAAAAAAAAATCAGCCAGGAGTGGTGGTGGGCACCTGTAATCCCAGCTACTTGGGAGGCTGAGGCAGGAGAATCACTTGAACCTGGGAGACAGAGGTTGCAGTAAGCCAAGATAGCACCTCCGCACTCTAGCCTGGATGACAGAGTGAGACTCTGTCACAAAAAAAAAAAAAGGTGGGTAATTTAGTCATAATAACAGCTGACACCCCCAGAGCCCCTACTATACCCTAGCTGCTGTTCTAATCAGTTTACATATATTTAAATATATTGCCTATACTGTATTAAATCAATGAAACCTCAAAGGCAACTTATGAAATAGAAAAGATTATTATTCCCAATTTACAGCAGATGAAACTGAATTAGAGGTTAAATATCTTACCCAAGATCACCCAAGGCAGTAAGTGGCAAAGCCAGGCTGTCTAGTTCACCACTCTGCTGTAGTAATCAAAAGAGTTGATCGTAAGGACCAGAGCATCTAAAAGAGCAGAGGAGTCAACATCGTTTACATCTGGTATCATAGATTTTTATTCCTCACCCTTCCTATTTGGCACATTTATAAGATATCGCCTTATCTTATGCAAGGCGTTATGTAGGTAAGATAATGCCTACGCTGACGCAAGCCCCATGTAGATGGGGGTATCTGAAATAGACTAGAGAAACGTCCCAAATATGTGTTTCCTGGCTGTTGTACGGTGGTTCTGATTTGGGTTGTTTCATGGTCACCCAAAATATCATAGAATGTGTCAGCCTGCATGTCCTAGATATGCACGGTCACTGATCGTGCACCTGTAGTTGTACTCAGGAGGTCAAGGCTGCAGTGAGCCATGATCACGCCAGTGCATAGGGCATGGGGTTAAGGACTGGAATCCACTGGAAGAGGTTAGTGGGCCGGGCCCTGGATTTGAACTTGGCAGCCCAGGTTGGGTGGAGGCCACAGAAGTTGGGTGAGGTGGGCAGGATAAAAACTGCTTAAAGACTCCAGCTTCACAGTTTTCCACTCTTTTGCTTTAACATTCTGCACTGCCTCCGATCCCACATGGAAAAGGCTGCTCCCCCTTCTCTAGAAGCTGGGACAAACTCTGGCGCCAATCTGCCTTTGCTCCTCTATGGCCCCTTGCTGACACTCACCAGTGATTGCCTGGATCAGGCAAGACCATCTGGGCTGCCCCCAAGCCACATCCAGGGGCACTTGTCTCCTGCCCAGACTTGCCCTGTGCATGTTTTGTTTTGTTTTGTTTGTTGTTTTGTTTTGTTTTTGTTTTTTGTTTTCAGATGGGGCCTCACTCTGTCATCCAGGCTGGAGTGCAGTGGCTCCATAATGGCTCATTGCAGCCTTGACCTCCTGGGCTCAAGCAATCCTCCCACCTCAGCCTTCTGAATAGCTGGGACCACAGGCACGTGCCACCAGGCAGCAACACCGTCAAGGCTGTGGCTGTAGGGGGCAGTATGGAGCAGTGGTTATAAGCACACTTGTGGGTTAAAAGCAGAGACTCTGGAGCTGAGCTGCCTGGGCTCAAGTCTTCACTCCGCTGTTTACTATATGACCTTGGGCCAGTTTTCAACTTCTTCATGTCCTGGATCCTCCCCTGTAAACTGAGGAAAATAATATCACCTGTCACCCAGGGCCATTGGAGGGTCCAGAGAAATGATTAGTGTGCGCCAGATGAGTAGAACAAGGCGTGGCAGGCAGTAGTAGGTGCTCAGTGAACACCAGCTGCTCTCCCCTAAGAAGCTTGCAGCCTCATGAAGGAGGAGCCACAGCAACATAGAAGTGAAATGGGAATACAGAGCCAAATCCTAAGACCACATGTGAGGTCCAGTGTGCAGACAAAGTCTGCTAGGAGGCAATGACCACCGTGGGTCTCTGGAGTGGTCAGAAAAGATTCTAGAAAGAGGAGCAGGAAGACAGGCTGGCCTCAGTTTCTCCCCTGGATTACCCAGGGTTCCTGCTGCCCCCAGACTTTGCTGATGAGGTCTCTTTAACATCGCCGACAGCAGCAAATGTTAATTGAGTGTCTACTGCGTGCAAGATATTGGAAGCAGCCCTGAGAAGGGCTGAGGTCTTTTCTGCCTTGTCTGGATGCAGGCAGGGCATTTTAAGAACAGCGGGAGGCCAGTCGTGGTGGCTCACACCTGTAATCCCAGCACTTTGGGAGGCTGAGGTGAGTGGATCACCTGAGGTCAGGAGTTTGAGATCAGCCTGGCCAACATGGCGAAACCCCGTCTCTACTAAAAAATACAAAAATTATCTGGGTTTGCTAGCAGGTGCCTGTAATCCCAGCTATTCTGGAGGCTGAACCCTCTGCCTCCCAGGTTCAGGAGAATTGCTTGAACCCAGGAGGTGGAGGTTGCAGTGAGCCGAGATTGTGCCATTGCATTCCAGCCTGGGAGACAGAGCAAGACTCCATCTCAAAAAAGAAGAAAAAAAGAAAACAATAGTGTGAAAGCCAGTCTGGTGGTTGCACAGGGCTGAAGGCGTGGCCAGCATAGGAGAATAGGTTGGAAAAGGCCTTGTGACCTGGTTTCTGAAGACCCCTAAGGGCTGAGCTAGGTTTGTAGGAAACATAGCTGCTAAGCATTGTTGGACAGGGAGGGGACAGCTGCACTGTTGGGCCCTGGATAGGCAGGTGGTGGCAGAAATGGAAAGCCAGGCCAGATGTGAAGGAGAGAGTCCCTGCCACCTTTCTAAGACTCTGCACAGGAGCTGGGCAGGGTAGGGAGGGCAGAGGAGGCTCCCACACCCTTCTCCATGGCCTCCATAGCCTGCTCCTTTCTGCAGGTGACCCTGTCCAAGAGCAGCCACCAAGCATTCCCCTACCCAGCCCCTCCATTACCTTCCACCTGTGGACCGGCGAGGAACAGCTCTGTACGTGCCCATGCAGCTGGCTGGAAACAGTGGTATATGTCTGTGTCCACGTGTATGTATGCATGCATGTGTGTGTGTCTGTGTGTGTGCGTGTGTGTCTGTCTGTAGATGTGTGTATGCATCTGTGTGTCTGTGTGTGTGATGTGTATTGTCTGTGTGTTCATGTGTGTGCATGTGTCTGTATGTCTGTCTGTAGATGTATGTATGCATCTGTAAGTATGTCTTTGTGTGCATGTGTGTGCGTGTGTCTATGTGTGCATCTGTCTGTGTGTGTGCGTGCATGTGTCTATGTGTGCATGTGTGTCTGTGCCTGTAGATGTGTGTATGCATCTGTGTGTCTGTATGTAAGTGTGGATGTGTTGTCCTCATGTGTCTGTGTGTGTGTCTGTGTTTCTGTGTATGCATATCCTCTGAGGAGGACTGGCTGAAATCAGGAATGTAGCCTGCCAGCCTCATATGTCCTCACCGCCCTTGTTCCCCCATCCCAGGGAAGGAACTGGTGCTGTTCCTCCGCCCAAGATCCCAGCTGCACCTCAGTACTGACTTGGAGGTCTTGGATCTGCAGGGCCTCCGGCCAGACCGGGAGTTGGCCCGGGTGTCCATGCTGTCCACTGACAGTGGCATCGAGCGGGACCTTGCCCTGGGGGCTGATGAGCTCCCTGCACCCAGCAGCCCTGAGATGGAGCGAGCTGGGCTGCAGCGCAAAGGAGGCATTAAGAAGCGTGCGTGGCCCCTGGACTTCTTGATGCCTGGCAGCTGGGACGGGCCCCCAGGGCTGCACCGGAGAACAGGCAGGCCCGGTGGGGATGGGGAAGTGCTGCCCGGCGTCTCTCGGCTGCACACAGCCAGAGTACTTGTGCTGGGAGATGACAGAATGCTGGGGCGCCTGGCCCAGGCCTACCACAGACTCAGGTGGGGCCCCAAGGTTGGGGGTTGGGGGTGGGTGCTGGTCAGGGCACAGGTGGGAGTTGCATGGGGTGGTGAAGGATCACAGGGTGGCAAGAGAGGGTTAGGAAGCAGAGGCCAGGGTGGGACGTAGGAGGATGCTGTGCAGTGCTGCATAGCCATCACAGAGCACCCAATCACTGCTTTATGTTCGTTAGCTCCGTGAGCCCTCACCAGTCCTTGAGGGAAACATTACTGTACCCATTTGATAGATGAGAAAGCAGAAGCTCAGAAAGATGACACAAATTGCCCAAGGTGAAGAGATAACACATAGTAGAGCCAAGTCTGTTAGAAGTCAAGCCCCGCCCCTAACCTCCTCTGCTTTGCTGCTCATTGCTAGGAAACGGGAGACCCAGAAGTTCTGCCTCACTCCCAGACTCAGCCTGCAGCTCTACTACATCCCAGTGCTGGCGCCGGAGGTGACTGGACTGCGGGAGGCAGTGGCGGGGCAGAGACGGGGCAGACCGAGCAGGGACACACCTGCAGCCTCCCATCCCCCACACCCCCAGCTCAGGGACTAGAACCGGCATCCTTAGAATGTGGAGGCGGGAGAGGCCAGCCAGGCAACATGGTGAAACCCCGTCTCTATGAAAAATACACAAAATTAGCTGGGTGTGATGGTGGGCACCTGTAATCCCAGCTACTCGGGAGGCTGAGGCAGGAGAATCGCTTGAACCCGGAAGGTGGAGGTTGCAGTGAGTCGAAATCACACCACGGCACTCCAGCCTGGGCGACAAGAGCAGAACTCCATGTAAAAAAAAAAGAAAGAAAAAAGAAGATAGAGGTGGGAAAGGCATCAGCAGTCTTCTATTTCAGAGGCTGCAGATGATGCTCTGGGGGCTGCATGTGCCCAGAGGTTGGGTCTCTCTCATTGGCAACCTGCTTGCTGCTGCTATTTGTTTTGTTTTTGTATGTAATGGCATTAGTTGCAAACTTTTCAAACACAGGACTCTCTCTCTCTCTTTCTCTCTCCCCCTCTCTCTCTTTCTCTCTCTCTCTCTTTGCCCCCCTCCTACCTTCTCTCCCCTCTCTCATATACACACATACACACACACACTACACTTTCTGGTCCGACACAAAAGGAAATTTCAGGCAGTGAAGTCCATTAATCCACTTGGGACGTAGCTCTTACTTTCTACTCCACATTGTCTCTCCCCTTTTAAGGCTGGTGATCATTTTTCAATGTCCCTGGTGAGTGGACTTCAGCAAAAGATATTCTAGCTTCATCTGAGTTTATAAGACAGAACAACAATGCGTCTTCACATGAAGAAACTGAGGCCCCAAAAGGTTAAATGACTTGGCCATATTCACACAGCCTAGGCTGGAAGGCAGAGCTGGAAGAGAGGGCCTGACATGTCTGCCCCATCTCCTTTCTCCCAGAAGCCTGCAGCATCCAGGCAGCTGGAGCTGGGAGAGCTGGCTGCGTTC